>CM059296.1:15915000-15922500 GCA_030340665.1 Neosalanx taihuensis | reverse complement strand
TGTCTTGTTGTTTGAGATTTAAGGGTTCATTTCTCCTCCCACTGTCCAGAACAGGATGGCTCTATACATCTATACTCAGTACAGTCTATAACCTACACAACTATACTTAGTAAAGTCTATAACCTACACATCTATACTCAGTACAGTCTATAACCTACTCATTTATACTCAGTACAGTCTATAACCTATACATCTATACTCAGTACAGTCTATAACCTATACATCTATACGCAGTACAGTCTATAACATACACAGCTATACTCAGTACAGTCTATAACATACACAGCTATACTCAGTACAGTCTATAACATACACAGCTATACTCAGTACAGTCTATAACCTACACATCTATCTCTCTGTCGTGTCTGTGAGTGTTCTGAGCCATCACCCATTCAAGTTTCCAACCTAAACCTTCCATATCATCATCAGTCATTTCCAGGGTGTTTGAATGAGAATGGGAGTGTGTGTTGAGTGTGTGTGGTGGTGCATGTAGTAGTGTGGGTGATGTGTGTGTGGTGGTGCATGTAGTAGTGTGGGTGATGTGTGTGTGGTAGTGTGTGTGGTAGTGTGTGTGGTAGCTTGATCTACGGTGTGCATGCACCAGAGGAGAGAGAACCACATACCCATCGATCCTGTCCACGACGCTAACATGAGGACATGTTACCAGAGACAATAGAGATGCCAGCATGTTAGCACAGCGCTAACAGCACAGCCATCACAGACATGTTAACCATTAACAAGGCATCAGTGTGAATAAGATCATTGTTAGCGTGTGTCAGAAAGACGCCCCTCTTTCAGATACTGTTGCTAGTTAACAGCAAGCAACCTGAGCTAATGTGACTGATGACTTCTTTAGGCTGTGTGTGTCTGCTGGTCATAAGGCTGAGGGTTCCAGCAGAACAGGAGGGTTCCAGAAGGACAGGAGGGTTCCAGAAGGACAGGAGGGTTCCAGCAGAACAGGAGGGTTCCAGCAGGACAGGAGGGTTCCAGCAGGACAGGAGGGTTCCAGCAGGACAGGAGGGTTCCAGCAGGACAGGATGTTTCCAGCAGGACAGGACAGGAGGGTTCCAGCAGGACAGGATGTTTCCAGCAGGACAGGAGGGTTCCAGCAGAACAGGATGGTTCCAGCAGGACAGGAGGGTTCCAGCAGAACAGGAGGGTTCCAGCAGAACAGGAGGGTTCCAGCAGGACAGGACAGGAGGGTTCCAGCAGGACAGGAGGGTTCCAGCAGGACAGGAGGGTTCCAGCAGAACAGGAGGGTTCCAGCAGAACAGGAGGGTTCCAGAAGGACAGGAGGGTTCCAGAAGGACAGGAGGGTTCCAGAAGGACAGGAGGGTTCCAGCAGGACAGGAGGGTTCCAGCAGAACAGGAGGGTTCCAGCAGAACAGGAGGGTTCCAGCAGAACAGGACAGGAGGGTTCCAGCAGAACAGGAGGGTTCCAGCAGAACAGGACAGGAGGGTTCCAGCAGGACAGGAGGGTTCCAGCAGGACAGGAGGGTTCCAGCAGAACAGGAGGGTTCCAGCAGGACAGGATGGTTCCAGCAGGACAGGATGGTTCCTGCCTCCCAGGGTGCAGAGCACCACACTGGGCTACTTCACTCACTGAACTGTCTCAACCTCAAAACTACTTCAGACTATCTGCAAACTGAACTGAAGTGTCACTGACTTCCTGTATTGAATGATAGTGAAATGACAGGTGTCTGTGTGTGTGTGTGTCTGTGTGTGTGTGTCTGTGTGTCTGTGTCTGTGTGTGTGTGTGTCTGTGTGTGTGTGTGTTACTCACCCCGTCACTGTTGAGCCCAGTCTTAGCCAGCATCTCCTGCAGTGCACGCACAGACAGGGACTGCTCCAGCACAAAGTTACAGATACACAGATCGGGAGGAACATACTGCAGGAGAGAGGGGGGGAGGGAGGGAGGGAGGGGTGAGGGAGGGGTGAGGGGGTGAGAGAGGGAGGGGAGAGAGAGGTTAGAATATAAAGCCACCCATGCATCCACAAGATGCACCTGATCAACTGTGCTTGAGTTGTTCTGTCTTCTGTGCTGAGCAGAATGAGAGCTGCAGTAACACTGATGTGTTTGGGTGCAGCATCGCTAAAATCAATCCTGTTTGACTGAACAAACGTAAACCCATCAATCTTCTTTAAAACAGATCAGGGGAAGCATCAGGGTTTCAGCTAATCCCAGCTGGAGGCTCCTGGCCTTGTTAGCATCAGTAGAGGATCTGAGCCTCATGTGTTGAGGTGCAGGAGGGAGGAACACATGATCAGGCATCTGAGAAGGTCAGAATTCTGTTAATTCAAGTGTTTTGGTTTAATTGTTGATTTTTACACATGGAGAACCAACAGAGGGAGGGAGACAGAGAGTGGAGAGAAAGAGAGAGAGGAGAGGGAGCGGGCAGAGAGGAGAGAGAGAGAGAGAGAGGAGAGGAGAGGGAGCGAGCAGAGAGGAGAGAGAGAGAGAGAGTGGAGAGAAAGAGAGAGAGGAGAGAGTGGAGAGAGAAGAGAGGAGAGAAAGTGGAAAGAGAGTGAGAGAGAGAGAAGAGGAGAGGGAGAGAGTGGAGAGAAGAGGGAGAGAGTGGAGAGGAGAGAGAGTGGAGAGGAGAGAGAAAAATAAAGAGAGAGAGTGGAGAGAAAGAGAGAGAGGAGAGAGTGGAGACAGTGGAGAGAGAAGAGAGGAGAGAAAGAGGAAAGAGAGTGAGAGAGAGAGAAGAGGAGAGGGAGAGAGTGGAGAGGAGAGAGAAAGATAAAGAAAGAGAGTGGAGAGGAGAGAGAGAGAGAAAGAAAGAGAGTGGAGAGAGTTAGTACTCTGTTAGGACAGGGCAGAGCCAGTCTACTGACAGAATGAGGCAGAAAGACTAGAAGGTTCAACCACAAGATAAATGATTCACACTAAAAACTACCAGCTTCCTAAAGGAAGGTAACACCCCACTTTCAGGAAGGTAACACCCCCCTTTCAGGAAGGTAACACCCCCCTTTCAGGAAGGTAACACCCCCTCACATCTACAGGTACATCTGCTTGACCCATTTCTCCTCTGCTGCTAACTGATCCTGTAAAGAACAGTTAGAATCTGAAGAGATACATGATGATGATGATGATGTCATTCCTGCCTTGGTATGTGTGAATGATGGCGAGTGTGTTAGTGTGACAGATGGGGGTGGGGGGGCTCTTTATTTCCCTCTGGGGAGGAGAACTGCTGACTTGGCAGTTTGGTTTCCCTCAGATGTCTTCAACACTGGTCTGCTAGTGTCCACACGACTCGGCACTTTCATCACGGCTCCAGCTATTAAAATGAAAAAGAACGGTTCTTCATTTAAAGAGTCTATGTTCATGTGTAGCTTCTTCTGTGACCTACTGTAGCTAACCACCATGCTGTGTGTGGGGGCAGCAGAGGGGGCTGGGGTAGTTCTGGTGGGGGCAGCAGAGAGGGCCGGGGTAGTTCTGGTGGGGGCAGCAGAGAGGGCCGGGGTAGATCTGGTGGGGGCAGCAGAGAGGGCTTGGGTAGTTCTGGTGGGGGCAGCAGAGAGGGCCGGGGTATTTCTGGTGGGGGCATCAGAGAGGGCTGGGGTAGTTCTGGTGGGGGCAGCAGAGAAGGCTGGGGTAGTTCTGGTGGGGGCAGCAGAGAAGGCTGGGGTAGTTCTGGTGGTCGCAGCGCTCTGTCAGGTACTGCCTGCTCCCATAAATCACCATCCCTGCTCTCTGGGTGATTGGTGCCCTGGTTTAAAGAGGCTGTTTAAATCTGCATCGATGTCAGCTGCTGCCCCTACTACTTCCTCTCTGGGCTTCAGTCTGGAAAACAGCAACACTGCCTGGATCAGGGCAGTACAGCCTGGAAGAGAGTAGCACAGCCTGGAAGAGGGCAGCAAATTCTGGAAGAGGGCAGCAGAATATGGAAGAGGGGAGCACAGCCTGGAAGAGGGCAGCAGAGTCTGGAAGAGGGCAGCACAGCCTGGAAGAGGGCAACAGAGTCTGAAAGAGGGCAGCACAGCCTGGAATAGGGCAGCACAATCTGGAAGAGGGCAGCAGAATATGGAAGAGGGGAGTACAGCCTGGAAAAGGGCAGCACAGCCTGAAAGAGGGCAGCACAGCCTGGAAGAGGGCAGCACAGCCTGAAAGAGGGCAGCAGAATGTGGAAGAGGGGAGCACAGCCTGGAAGAGGGCAGCAGAGTCTGGAAGAGGGCAGCACAATCTGGAAGAGGGCAGCACAGTTTGGAAGAGGGCAGCACAATCTGGAAGAGGGCAGCAGAGTCTGAAAGAGGGCAGCACAGCCTTGAAGTCTCAGAACCTGATAATAGTTGTAGGAGACCCTTTCCTTCCTGGGTCTCCATCAGTTGTTCCCTGGGGATGATGGCTGCTCATTTGACCACCAGGCAATGAAGACAGAGTAGAAGGCAGCGAGCATATCCATGAGGGCTGTCCTCTGTAATAACCATCCATGAGGGCTGTCCTCTGTAATAACCATCCATGAGGGCTGTCCTCTGTAATAACCATCCATGAGGGCTGTCCTCTGTAATAACCATCCATGAGGGCTGTCCTCTGTAATTACCATCCATGAGGTCTGTCCACTGTAATAACCATCCATGAGGTCTGTCCTCTGTAATTACCATCCATGAGGGCTGTCCTCTGTAATTACCATCCATGAGGGCTGTCCTCTGTAATTACCATCCATGAGGTCTGTCCTCTGTAATAACCATCCATGAGGTCTGTCCTCTGTAATTACCATCCATGAGGTCTGTCCTCTGTAATAACCATCCATGAGGTCTGTCCTCTGTAATTACCATCCATGAGGTCTGTCCTCTGTAATTACCATCCATGAGGTCTGTCCTCTGTAATAACCATCCATGAGGTCTGTCCTCTGTAATTACCATCCATGAGGTCTGTCCTCTGTAATTACCATCCATGAGGGCTGTCCTCTGTAATTACCATCCATGAGGTCTGTCCTCTGTAATTACCATCCATGAGGTCTGTCCTCTGTAATAACCATCCATGAGGTCTGTCCTCTGTAATTACCATCCATGAGGTCTGTCCTCTGTAATTACCATCCATGAGGTCTGTCCTCTGTAATAACCATCCATGAGGTCTGTCCTCTGTAATTACCATCCATGAGGTCTGTCCTCTGTAATTACCATCCATGAGGTCTGTCCTCTGTAATAACCATCCACACCATCTAGGAAGCTTCCAGAACCTCCTTTCATCACTTTTCTTCATGCTTCTCCCTTCCTCCCCTCTCTGTCTCCCTTCCTCCCCTCTCTGTCTCCCTTCCTCCCCTCTCTGTCTCCCTTCCTCCCCTCTGTCTCCCTTCCTCCCCTCTCTGTCTCCCTTCCTCCCCTCTCTGTCTCCCTTCCTCCCCTCTCTGTCTCCCCCTCAGCTCTGCTCCTTATCTCTCTCTCCCTAATTCCCAGATGAGTCACAGAGGTGTGGAAACACTGGCCCTCATGTTCATAATAGAATCACTCCAAAGTCACAGTCCTGGTTTGTCTTTGTCTCCTACACACACTAACTCACACTCTCTGTCTGTGTTGTCTGTGTCTGACTTTCCTGCCACAGTGAAATTAATCTCAGTCAATACTAATGGATTATGATTAAAAGAACAATCAATGCGGAAAAGCCTATTAGGTTCTTGCCGTCAACAGGCAGTGCTGTAAGGAAAACATTATTGGTGTGATACCAGAGGTGTCTGCTACCATGAAGGCAGCCATGCCTTACTGAATATCCTTACATGAATATCTAAACAGTCATTCTGATGACGAAATCCTGTAATGGCTGCTTTTATCAAATATAATATTGGTGTTTCTTACCATGAAATACGAGAACTTGCACAAAATAATACAGTTTCTGCAAAAATATGCCCCCCCCCCACACACACACAAACAGGATGACTACTGTTTAATCATTATTGGTGAAGATTGTTCATTATCAGGAGTTCTGAGACTTCTTGGATAAGTTAAGAGCTTCCTACAGACAATCTAGTTAAAATAAGACAAAAGTCCAAATAAAGTGTGTAGACGCACAGCTGGGTTTAGCCAGCTGAGAGTAGCAGATATATCTGAGGTCTCAGACCATTTATCAGAGTTTTTTGCATCCAAATGAAAACTGTCGTATGATTTGAGTGAGTCAGATGCTTAGCTGCTGGCTGAGTGTAGAGTAAAGTACGTGCTGTTCTTCCTGTGAGAGCGCTGCGGTCTGACAGTAAGACAGGTTGGTAACTTGCTGAACCTACCTTCGCCTCTGATGTGGGTTCCAGGTAGCACAGACGATTGCCGAGCCCCTCAGCGGTCAGGCAGAACTTGCGATTCTCTTTCTGGATGCAGGCAACACACTGGAGAACCACTTCATCATTCTGTCAAAACACAAGGGAGGGATTTAGTTTGTGTGTGTGCATGTAAGGAGGTGTGTGTGTGTGTCCATGTGTTGAGGTGTGTGTGTGTGTGTGTGTGATGTTGGTGGAGGATTCAGGGCCTCCACATCAGCCTGGCATCTTCCTGTTCATCAACAGTGAACAAACAATACTCACAAGCTAAGTTATTTCCTTTGTAGTTAATTTGACCCAACATCCTTTCTATGACAGTAGCAACACACACGTCGTCCATGGAATTCAGGGTTAGGGATCGGTTAGTTCATTAATTGAGGACAAAGGCATCATAATCATCAAAGGCATCTGAAACATTGTTTTCCTCAAACTCTTCAAACATCAGAATCAGACTTGTGTTCACAAACATCAGAGTGTGTCTCTATCCTGTGTCTGGTTCTAATTGGCCGGTATTCTCTTAATGTGATGATCAAACAGGAAGGATCCAGTATTCCCAGCATCCTCGGGGCTATTTACACTGTTTGTGTTGTACAAAACCAGCCTGAAATAACTGATTGCAGAGTTCAGGTCGTGTACAAAAGAAATAATGACTTTGCTTTGCTAAATGCTCGCTTGCTAAGAAGCTCCCATGAAAGAGCAGCATCTGCTATGTTCCTGCTAGCTCACTGATACTACTGAACTAACTAATGACCTTGTCAAATTTAACAACTACAGACCCTAACCTACATAAGGCTGTTTTTAGACAAAGGCTATTTTTGCAGGGTTGCTGATTTATAGAAGCGTCCCATACTTGCATCAGGTATATTAATGAATGAACACACAGCCATTAGTCTTAGTCATAATGAACATGTTAGTTCAGAAATCTTTGAGAAGTGTCTGGATGATAAACAGCTGTTCACCAAGCTGCTTCTGTCTGCTATGAGCAGGAAACACTAGAGAAGCAACATGGCTTCAGTGTTGCATGGGAATGAATCATTAACTCTTCTAAGCATGTAACATGCAAGCATGTCACCTTCAAAAGAAGGCTAAAAAATCACCTATTTAGAGAATGTAATGGCACTTAGGAATAGTATGGCACTTCACATAATCTAATGTGCTTTAGAACTATTTGTTGGTCCCCATATGGTGACTTGCCAGTGTTGTTTGTTGTATCTCTTGCTTTATGTTCACAATCGTTGTGTTATGCATTTAT
>CM059296.1:15877500-15910000 GCA_030340665.1 Neosalanx taihuensis | reverse complement strand
TGACAAAGAAATATGTGCTCCTTATCATTCCATCACAGAAAAATAAGAGTTGTAGAGTTTATTGAAAACCCTATATTGCCATGGCATACATGATCTTCACTAGTGTATGTAAACTTTTGACCACAACTGTACATCATGAGAACCAATAAGTGCCAAGGGAAGAACTACTGTATAAGCTGAACATTTTACAAGTTCAACATCTTTATTATTTTTTTATAGTTGCAAGAGGATTCTTAAGATCAGATGTTAAGATGCTGCTTAAGATCAGGCCAATAATGTCTGGAACCTCCCCAACTTCCGTTCAATCCCTCCAGAATCTGTGTTTTAAAAGTTTTATTCCAGAATTTCCTTCAGGAAGAAAATGGTCTCTCTGGCTGTGAATTTGCTGTTGGAATGATTCATGGACTTGTAGCGTTTTGGTCTCTGAGTGACTCAGACAGGGGATGGAGGGTGAGAGAGAGAGAGAGAGAGAGAGAGAGAGATAGACAGAGAGAGAGAGACAGAGACAGAGAGAGAGAGAGACAGAGACAGAGAGAGAGAGAGACAGAGAGAGAGAGAGAGAGAGAGAGAGAGAGACAGAGACAGAGAGAGAGAGAGACAGAGACAGAGAGAGAGAGAGAGAGAGAGAGAGAGAGAGAGAAAGAGTCATGGTTAAGGAGAGAGGCAGGCCATTTGTTCCTGTGAGTCAGTGCTACTGTGCTGAAGGGAAAAAGCAAGTGTTCATCTGCTGTAGAGGCAGGCTGCTGACCAAGCACACACACACACACACACACACACACACACACACACACACACACACACACACACACACACACACACACACACACACACACACACACACACACACACACACACACACACACACACACACACACACACACACACACACACACACACACACACACACACACACACACACACACACACACACACACACACACACACACACACACACACACATCCCCAGCACCAAAGTGAAAACACAAATTAATTTCAGTCTCCATTAAACATTTGGTCCTTCTTTAAGTGCATTGTTAACATCACGGAGTGTGACAGACTTACCCCGAGCTAGTACCTAGCTATACCCCAAGCTAGTACGTAGCTGTACCCCGAGCTAGTACCTAGCTGTACCCCAAGCTAGTACCTAGCTGTACCCCAAGCTAGTACCTAGCTGTACCCCGAGCTAGTACCTAGCTGTACCCCGAGCTAGTACCTAGCTGTACCCCAAGCTAGTACCTAGCTGTACTATGAGCTAGTACCTAGCTCTACTATGAGCTAGTACCTAGCTGTGCCCCGAGCTAGTACCTAGCTGTACTATGAGCTAGTACCTAGCTGTACTATGAGCTAGTACCTAGCTGTGCCCCGAGCTAGTACCTAGCTGTACCCCGAGCTAGTACCTAGCTGTACTATGAGCTAGTACCTAGCTGTACTATAAGCTAGTGCCAATTTCCTTAACCAGCTGGGGTGCTAGCTGATGTGTCCTTTCTGCTCCCAGGTCTACCTGTGAGATGGACCTGAACCTGCACAGCTGTGCTCCTCAAACACACATATGGCCTCCGCAATCCATCTGAAAATCAGACAGGAACAGTAATCTCTCATCAGAGCAGATACACACATACACACACACACATACACACACGCAAACCACACACAGCTCATTCCAATCACCTGCTTCCATAAGTCTAGCTCTCATTCAGATAAGATAAAAGCTAATACATAATAACTGATATAAAACAGCAACTTCCCCCCTTCCACACCTTTAGAGAAGAACAGACCCTCTCAACCCTCCGTAGATGGAGCTCCTTCAAACCCAGACAGGAGAAATGGAGCTCCTTCAGATCCAGACAGGAGAGCTGGAGCTCCTTCAGACCCAGACAGGAGAGCTGGAGCTCCTTCAGATCCAGACAGGAGAGCTGGAGCTCCTTCAGACCCAGACAGGAGAGCTGGAGCTCCTTCAGACCCAGACAGGAGAGCTGGAGCTCCTTCAGACCCAGACAGGGTAGATGGAGCTCCTTCAGAACCAGACAGGAGAGCTGGAGCTCCTTCAGACCCAGACAGGGTAGATGGAGCTCCTTCAGACCCAGACAGGAGAGCTGGAGCTCCTTCAGACCCAGACAGGAGAGCTGGAGCTCCTTCAGACCCAGACAGGAGAGCTGGAGCTCCTTCAGACCCAGACAGGAGAGCTGGAGCTCCTTCAGACCCAGACAGTAGAGCTGGAGCTCCTTCAGACCCAGACAGTACTGCACTCCTCACAGAGCAAGTGTTTGTGGAGGGGAGGCTGCTTGATGAAGGGGTGGAATAAGGGTCAGATCTGTCAATGCTTATCAGCATCTGAGCCATATCTCTACCACAGCCCATCATCTGTCACCCTGTCTGCGGCTGCTGCTGAGGCACAATAACACATCGTTTTATTACACACATCATTGACTCTGCTGTAACAAGGACCAATAAAGGGAGACATATCTGCTGGTTTGCGCTTGTGTGGTGAGAAGCCGGCGTGAGGGTTGTTAAAATGGGCTGAATCTTTTATGAGGTGGGGAATGGCTGTGTTGTCAGTATTGGTGGGAAAGGGGCAGAAACGATGGCATCAGCGACCAGGAGGACCTACGAGGATTCCTCGATACAGCAGTTACTGTGGCAGCATTCAGAACGCAGTCTGAAGATGCTGAAAAGAAGACACTTATTCTGCACATAGTGAAGAAACTGTGAAGTGAGAGTGGAAGCTAGCATGAGTTAGCATGAGCTAGCGTGACCGCCAGCTCTGCAACACCAGTCTAAACCTTCACAGCCTCATTTAGAGCAATAACTGTTCCTCTAATAACAGTTTTAGGAGCACAGTGGGGGTGCAGAACATTATGGGATGGATGATAAATTGAGAAAACACAGCTAAGAAACGCAGTTGACCACAGAGGAAGAGGGAAAGATGGCCGCCAGCATCACACCAACATACTGCCTTAAATATTCCTGCTCTAAAACTACAGAATTGTCAGTACATTTCTTCATTTGGTGTCTGTATTGATAGATCTTTATAACAACCTTTCTCTGCTCTGTATCTGACCTCAACCTACTGACCTCATTCTGCTGACCTCAACCTGCTGACCTGCTGACCTCAACCTGCTGACCTCAACCTGCTGACCTCAACCTGCTGACCTCAACCTGCTGACCTCAACCTGCTGACCTCTTTCTAGCCTTAAATTAACTGTCCTTTATACATCAGGGCTAGTGAACACACACACACATTGTCCTGTATTTAGGCATCATCTCAAGTGTCCACCTGGCTATAAGAGACTGTGTTAACACACACAGGGAGTGACAGTGTTAATCAATACAACAATATGGATATAGGTTTACAGTCTCCCCTCATTCACTGCAAGGTAAAGTGCCAGATCAATACCATAGCTTTTACATGACATAACTCAGCATTTTGAACACCTCCATGAGGGAAACACTGAGACAAACATGATCAATCTAATTTAACTCAGCAAACAGTTTGAAGGACAAATTCAATGACCAGGTAAGAAAGCAGCAGAACAGCTGCTGTGAGTCTGAAGGGGAGGAAAGAGAGGGAAACATGGGGGAGGATTTACAGAAGCACAATGTTTGAAAAGGTTAGGTTGTGTTGACTGTGACAGCATGGAGGAGACTGGCCTAGGAGGGGGGCCTGTCCAGGGAGGGGGGCTGTCCAGGGAGGGGAGCTGTCCAGGGAGGGGGGGGGAGGGGGGGAGGGGGGCGGACAGGAAGGGGGGGAGGACAGGAAGGGGGGGAGGACAGGAAGGGGGGGAGGGCCTGCAGTGGGATATGGAGGAGGCAGGCAGGGTTTGGGCGCTAGCTGGACTGAACACCAGGGCAGCATCATTATGCTCCACATGTCACTCTGTTCTTAATCAAATGGACCAATTAGTTTTTAATTCAACCATGAAATGACAGTGAAGTCCATGAGTATAATAACATTCAAGCCTTCGTCCCTGAGTCTTTCAGACACAGATGATGTGCTGACCTGAATATGAACAGCCAGGAGTCATTACACAGGCAGGTCATTGTAGACACTGAGAGAAAGTGAGGAGGCTGTTCTATAGAGTTTCAAACTGAGTTAATATCTTCTAGAATCAGGTGGGTTCAAGACTCATTCAAAAGATCCAGAAGCAGAGTTTTTCTAATCCATTTGGAAGACTTTGAAAGGTGACAGTGACAAAGCAGCTTTTGGGTCGCTGCAGAGGATGAAGACTGGGGGGGTGGGGGGGGGGGGGGGGGGCTGGAGGAAGAGGGGTGGTGGAGGAAGAGGGGGAGGAGGAGAGGAGTGAGGAGGATGAGTAGGAGGCCTGCTTCAGTCTGTTCAGTTCTTCACATAGACAGATGTGTCCAGGCTGTCACACTGTGTTAGGTCCATTCAGCCTGTGGCCTTTTCATCATCTCCCCACGACCTGCTAACACAGCCTGAGACTGATAGGGGCCTAGCAGGGGGGGGGGACACCATCCACACCCCACACACACACACACACACACATCCTCACCCACACCCCACACACACACATCCTCACCCACACCCCACACACACACACACACACACACACACACACATCCTCACCCACACCCCCCACACACACACACACACACACACACATCCTCACCCACACCACACACACACACACACACACACACACACACACACACACACACATCCTCACCCACACCCCACACACACACATCCTCACCCACACCCCACACACACACATCCTCACCCACACCCCACACACACACACACACACACACACCCTCACCCACACCCCCCCCACACACACACACACACATCCTCACCCACACCCCACACACACACACACACACACACACACATCCTCACCCACACCCCACACACACACATCCTCACCCACACCCCACACACACACATCCTTATCCACACCCCACACACACACATCCTCACACAAACCCCCCCCACACACACACACCCCACACACACACATCCTCACCCACACCCCACACCCACACATCCTTATCCACACCCCACACACACACACATCCTCACACACAAACACACCCTCCCACATCCCCCCACACACCCTCTATCCACAGAGTGTATCTGTGTGTGTGTGTGTGTGTGTGTGTGTGTGTGTGTGTGTGTGTGTGTGTGTGTGTGTGTGTGTGTGTGTGTGTGTGTGTGTGTGTGTGTGTGGCCAGAGACCTCAGAGACAGACACCTGATGAAAATGAATGAATGAAAAGCTGGCAGCTGCCTTCCTGTTCTCCAAATATCATCTGGTGTCTGAAGAACACTTTCCTTTCCTTTGCACTTCCACACCTGCCTTCATCAGAACCAGCAGCAGAAACAAAACAACAGCATTATTGACTGTGAGTGTTTGAGAGCAGCAGCGCTCTTCCTTATCCCTCTCCAGATGCTCTCCATCACTTCACCTGGCCAACATGAGTTTTGATCTCCTGCCATGTAGCACCTCTGTATGTCTCCCTGTAGATGCAGTCCAGTCATCAAAGCCATTCGTCCTGTCGGCAACCAGTGTCACTTTCTCTCCTTAAAACTGGGATTTCTTTGCTGAAAAGCTTGTTTCATGACTACAGACAGTGTTGTTATCTAAACTGGGGTCCAGCCTGTCCCTCACTGACCAGCCTGTCCCTCACTGTCCAGCCTGTCTCTCACTGTCCAGTCTGTCCCTCACTGTCCAGCCTGTCCCTCACTGTCCAGTCTGTCCCTCACTGTCCAGCCTGTCCCTCACTGTCCAGCCTGTCCCTCACTGTCCAGTCTGTCCCTCACTGTCCAGTCTGTCCCTCACTGTCCAGCCTGTCCCTCACTGTCCAGCCTGTCCCTCACTGTCCAGTCTGTCCCTCACTGTCCAGCCTGTCCCTCACTGTCCAGTCCGTCAGTAAACCTAAAATTAGTTAACTTAGTATTAGTTAACCTAGTATTAGTTGACCTTGTATTAACCTTCCCAACCTCAACCTAGATGTCATTGCTGCTTTCTGTTTTAGAGGCTCCAAGTATCAGAGACCAAACATCCAAGATCCTCATCAGTTATCAGAGACACTGAAGCAGGTTCAACTTCTGACAGACGAGAACATGGAGGAAATCAAAGTTACCAGAAACACATGCAAAAAGATCCCTTCAGTGGGTTAAGTTTGATGGAAAGATGTAACAGTGATACTGGTCTAGTAGTATCATAGTATCATGTCCCTGAATGAATGCATCTTTCAATGCTCAGAAGAGACACTGGTCTGAAGCGCTGGAAGAGGCGCCTTCATACACTGGCACAGTTCTTAAGAACATCCAGGAACAGGTAAGAACATAGAGGAACAGGTTTAAGAACATCCAGGAACAGGTAAGAACATAGAGGAACAGGTTTAAGAACATCCAGGAACAGGTTTAAGAACATCCAGGAACAGGTTTAAGAACATCCAGGAACAGGTTTAAGAACATAGAGGAACAGGTTTAAGAACATAGAGGAACAGGTTTAAGAACATAGAGGAACAGGTTTAAGAACATAGAGGAACAGGTTTAAGAACATAGAGGAACAGGTTTAAGAACATAGAGGAACAGGTTTAAGAACATAGAGGAACAGGTTTAAGAACATAGAGGAACAGGTTTAAGAACATCCAGGAACAGGTTTAAGAACATAGAGGAACAGGTTTAAGAACATAGAGGAACAGGTTTAAGCACCTTGTGACCATCAACATTACAGCTGCTCTCTGAAGCAGGTAGACAGAAGGAGAGGATGAAAGATGCTCTGAGGATCCACAGCTCTCGGTTAAACGGTGGGTAATTACTTACAGTTCTGAGAAACTGGATTTCATCTTCCCCTTCTCCGCCTTCAGCCATGGCTGGTGAGGAGGCTGTTCACACTCAGGGAGCCTCAGGAGGCTGTTCACACTCAGGGAGCCTCAGGAGGCTGTTCACACTCAGGGAGCCTCAGGAGGCTGTTCACACTCAGGGAGCCTCAAGAGGCTGTTCACACTCAGGGAGCCTCAGGAGGCTGTTCACACTCAGGGAGCCTCAAGAGGCTGTTCACACTCAGGGAGCCTCCACTGTCCGCTTCTTTATCAGCGATATCAGCATATATGTAATCCACGGCCATGCACGGGGGTCTGGATGATCTCCCTTATCCTGACACTCCCTCCTGCGCTGATGTCTGCCGTGCTGTCCGGGAGGAGCGTGTTAAACCTCGGTGAGGCTGGAGCCGGGGAGCGGAGTCTTGGTGAGGCTGTGGGAGGCTGTAGGAGGCTGGAGGAGGCTGGATCCGGGGATCGGAGTCTTGGTGAGGCTGAGTCTTGCAGTGGAAACACGGCAGAGCTGCCGGGGGCTTCATGCTCAGTGACGTCACCAGCGGATCTTATCAATAGAAACAGAGAAGCGCGCGACCTTTCGAAATTCCCATGCAGCCGCTGCTCTGTTCCCGCGTGCTCAATATGCAGTGATACCTGCTAATTAACTGACATACTAGACATAATTAGACCCAATTCATCGAAGGACAAAAATTCAAGGCATGGATTTGGATGAATAGAATGCGTGTTCACGTGCACGCGCCTGTACATCAGCACCTTGGTCAGCGCGCAGGCACGCGCCTCATGACAGGTTAAAGGCTGTGAGTCTGTTCCTGCCTGAGGTTTGTTATGTTAAAATATAGAATAACATTTCCAGTGTGGTTCAGCACTGTTACAGTCACATTACAGACCGTTTCTCCAAATACGGGCGTAAAACAGCCATGTGGTGGATTAATCGTGAAATGATGCTGCCACCTGGTGTTCGACTTGTGTCATGACAAGTCCACCATCTTTATATTTATCATTTCCCCTCATTACTGTCAGAAAGAAGCCAGTTAAGTAAATGACTGCCTAGACTAGTCACTAAATAAGCGATGATTCAGGAAGTTCACATCAAAATGCATCTGTATAGACCTAAAAGATGCCCCTTGGTTTTAAGTGGATAAAAGCGTCTGCTAAATGAATAAATGTAAGTCCCGCCTCTCCTATCCATGTGTGAATGAAAATAAAGTTTCCAAACAATTCCAAAGGTTGAACAAATATTTTCAACAACAAAAAACTACGTCTCTTCTCCTTTTACTTTGTGAGTGAAAAAAAAAGTTTATAAAGATTCGCAAATGTCTCCGAAAAATACGTTACAACACAAACCGTGATTGTTTGTGGAGAAGGTTTTATGTAGTCTTGATTTGATCTGTAAAATACAGAAATCCATGACAGTAGTTTGCTGCAGGGAGAGTTAGAGTATGAGTGAACTATAAAGGTATCAAGTCTGAGCAGAACCAGATCTAACTGTTTTTATCCGCATTAGATCGAGAGGAACATTCACAGCAGGTGCACGAGCTTCTCTAACGATCACGATCCTTCAGAGAGCCCCTTCACCTGCTAGTGGCCATGCCGTCATTACCTCTGCACCAATAGGAGAGCGAGGAAGAGACGCTGCGCTCAGCCATTGGTCCAAATTCTTTGCCAGTCAGGATGAATGAAGGACGGTGGGAGAGGAGCTGAGCTGCTGCTGTCTGCAGATCTGAGGTCTGTGTGCAGATCTGGGCTTTATCATGCCAGGGAGGAGGGTAAGTTCGTGTTTGTCCTGCTTGATCTCTTGCACAGAAAGTACAAGGTGCATCCTCATGTTTTCCTGTCGTCACTAGACTAAACTAAGTGAAAGAACTGTGTTTTTAATCATTTTGAAGGTCGACATAACTTGGCTTGTAATATTTCTG
The DNA here is from genome assembly GCA_030340665.1 of Neosalanx taihuensis. Taxonomy (NCBI): domain Eukaryota; kingdom Metazoa; phylum Chordata; class Actinopteri; order Osmeriformes; family Salangidae; genus Neosalanx; species Neosalanx taihuensis. The sequence continues at coordinate 15,901,278 of CM059296.1, read as the reverse complement.
TCGTCAAGAACGTGAACAACATTCACCGTCAGACTGATCTAGATGTGTTTAAGGTTGTTTACTGTTGTTTAGATGTTTGTCTTTAGAGAACAGACGCATTCCAAGGCTGTGCTGCAAGGTGACAGCAGTCCGTTGATGCTGAACATTTACAGACGGGAATATTTAAAAAACAGATTTCAAACATTTTAATCTCGACGGTATTTTATTTTCCTTGCAGTGTCAACATGCTGTGTGTCTGGACACACTGAGGGATATTGCCGCAGCTTGTTAAATGTTGATGGAATACATCTAGAGGACGTTTAAAAAAAAAATCAGTGTATCAACTAACAGCCTTTCACAGGATGATGATTATGATGACGACGATGATGATGATGATGATGATGATGATACTGTAGCAGCGGCTATAAAGCTTTAAATGAACCAGATGATCTGAGAGCCAGGTGTCCTGATATAGTTCACATACCGACATCATCAGTGATGCGCTGTCCTCGAATGACGTCCTCCAGCTTTGATGTTACCGCGGGAAACATTAGATAACTTAGCAACATGGATCATCATGGTAGTCAGACTGGCTCTGTGCTCTCAGGGTGATCCACATGTGTGTTCTTCTCTGTTACAGGGCTGTGATTGGTCAGGTGATGAACACCACTATTCATCTTCCCTCCACATCCACAGCAGGCTCCGGTCCCCAGCCTGGTCTGGGATCTGATCCCTGAGCTGTGGTGACCAGCCTGGTCTGGGATCTGATCCCTGAGCTGTGGTGACCAGCCTGGTCTGGGATCTGATCCCTGAGCTGTGGTGACCAGCCTGGTCTGGGATCTGATCCCTGAGCTGTGGTGACCAGCCTGGTCTGGGATCTGATCCCTGAGCTGTGGTGACCAGCCTGGTCTGGGATCTGATTCCTGAGCTGTGGTGACCAGCCTGGTCTGGGATCTGATCCCTGAGCTGTGGTGACCAGCCTGGTCTGGGATCTGATCCCTGAGCTGTGGTGACCAGCCTAGTCTGGGATCTGACCCTGAGCTGTGGTGACCAGCCTGGTCTGGGATCTGATTCCTGAGCTGTGGTGACCAGCCTGGTCTGGGATCTGATCCCTGAGCTCCAGTCCCCAGCCTGGTCTGGGATCTGATCCCTGACCAGCATGGCTCCCATCATGGAGGGCTCCCACACAGTCCTTCGTCTGTACCAGTACATCCAGGAGCGCAGCCACACCAGCCTGTATGTCCCGAAGAGGCGGGCCCTTGGGTTCACATGTGGGAGCCACGCCCCAGGCTGGGCCGGCCGCTGTAATGACCCAGCGAAGGTTCATCCCCCTGCAGACAGACAAAGAGGCCAGTCTTCTGTCCCTGCGGGCGAACTTCTCAACTCCGGTCAGCCAACTAAGGAAGCTGTTTGTGAGCTGCTGTGTCTGGCTGCTGAACACCGGCAGCTGCTGTCTCGCCTCCTGTCGCTCTGCGGGGACTGTGCCAACAAAGTCAGGATGGGGAACCAGGAAGGGAAGCTTCAGGGTCAGGGGGTGTCGGAGGGTCATGAGCGCTGCCCTGGTCAGGCTGCCAGCAGCACCCAGCTCACCCTCCCCACATCCCCGGAGCAGAAGAAGTCTCGTGGTCGGAAGCTCAAGAAGCTGGGAGGGAAGAAGCTGATGCCAGCAGAGGAGCTCCCGCACAGCAAGGGGAAGAAGAAGCCTGGCAGAGGGTCGTGTTCTGCCCAGGCTCAGGTCCAGATCTTAGCTCCCATCCCTGCAGCTTCAGTGGTGGAGGAGTGGAGAGTTCCAACACCAGCGTCCCTCCATGCTCCCGACACCCCAGCATCTGGCTCCTATGTCAGCGTGGCCAGTAACCCCATCCTGCCCCTGGAGGAACACTTCCACATCGCCCGCGATGCCTGGTCCTTCATGGAAGACTCTGGAGACCTGGACTTCGGCAACGACCTCTCTGACTACGACAGTGAGCTGTTCCTGGGCTACGAGGCATCCTCCTGTAGTCTGATGGGCAGCGTCCACGATCTGACCCAACAGGAGCCCCCGCTCAACGGGAACCTGCGACCCAGTAAGAGGCTCACATCCTCGGACGATATGTTTCCCTTCATGGTGTCTGAGGACAAGACGGCCGTCCAGCTGTATGAGGAGATAAACAAGAGGGAGTCTGGGGTCAGAGTGGTGGCGAAGCTGCAGGAGGCAGAGGGGAGGCTGCAGCGAGTCAGCCACATGAACACTGACAAGTCAGACCTCCAGCCAGGGACAGGGAGCTCCCTGCCTCAGCCTGGGACCAGTGTCCTTCAGCAGGGGTGTGGAGAGTGGAGGGGGCCTAGCAGGAGCTCCAGGCTGGAAGAGAGGGAGGACAACACAGGTCCCAGACTCCCTGAGGGGCTGTGGCTTCCCCTCTCCAAACCTGCTGAGACCATCCAGAGCACGAGTCCCTCGTCACCCTCTCTCTCCGGGGTGTTCAACACCTCCTACCCACCCTCCAACACCCTGCAGAGCATGTGTCCTGTCCTGTCTCCCCTGTCCCCTGGACTCCCCAGCCCCCAGCTCAACCACCGCATCCTGCTCCTGCCAGACGAGGATGATACCCCGAGTGGCAGGGCTGAGGAGGGTGGGGGGTCTGAGGGGGGTGGGGGGGCTGAAGGGGGCGGGGAGCAGGAACTCCGGGTCACCACAGAGGTCGTGGACAGGAACGGCAACAAACGAACCATCACACGTCTGGATCTGAATCTCAGCCGACAGCCAGGAAGCTCTAAGTGGAACACCTGCAGCGTGGGGACAGGTGAGTCCAGAGGGTCTGTCTGGTTTGTGTGTGTGTGCATGTGTGTGTGCGCGTGTGTGTGTGCGCATGTGTGCAAAGCACAGTCTCTGAATGCTGCAGTTTTTACTCAGACCTATTATCAAGATATTTGGGAACATGCTCTACTGCTGAATGGTAACTGTCAAAGAAAAATGTTCTGCACTGCGGTGAGATCATTTTGAACTGACTCAAACAGTTTTCATTCTCAAACTCCGAGCCAAGACTTAATGTAAATGCCTTTCCTAATCCATTGGCTCAGTCCAGGACAGTGTGTCTGAACTGAAGTGGGTTGAGACTGAGACTGCGCTGTTTGTTGAGACTGTGCTGTTAGAGACTGTGCTGTTAGAGACTGTGCTGTTTGAGACTGTGCTGTTTGAGACTGTGCTGTTTGTTGAGGCTGTGCTGTTTGTTGAGGCTGTGCTGTTTGTTGAGGCTGTGCTGTTTGAGACTGCGCTGTTTGTTGAGACTGCGCTGTTTGTTGAGACTGCGCTGTTTGTTGAGACTGCGCTGTTGGTTGAGACTGTGCTGTTTGTTGAGGCTGTGCTGTTTAGGAGTTCAGTTTTCTGAGTGCTGTGCTGTCTGGAGCCTGACATGTGACTTGGCAGTGAAAGAGAGAGAGAGTCTGTTCCTCTCTGCTGCAGAACATCCATTTCTTAATAATTTTACTATCGGAGGGGGGTGGTGAGGGGGGAAAGGGGGGTGGGGGAGGGAACAGGGGTGGGGGAGGGAACAGGGGTGGGGGAGGGGGTAAAGGGATGGGAGATCAAAGCTTCAGAGTTGACACAGCAGTTCACCTCAAGTCACGTCTCTCATAAAAACAATGTTAACTGAAGCATTGCCAATTTGTCCTGTGCCTGCTGTGCCTCTTAAAGCCACCTTCAGTGGCTCAGCCAGGCAGCATGACAGACTCACTGGACCCACAGACCTCCACTAAAAAGGATTAGGATTTCACTGTGTGCAGAACATCCTGACTCTTCTTAATCTGCTCTAAGAAGTCATATCTCATGGTTCCATCGACAGCACAGATGTACTGAGAAGAGCAGAGCTTCACATCCTGTCTCCAGATCCATGTGTCTCCCTGTCCCCTCCATGCTGTGTTCCAGCACAGTGTCAGTGCTGTCATGCCTGTGCAGAGGAAGCTCTGGATCTGACTGTGTTAGTCTGTGATCTCCTGTTCTTTGATCTCTGGAGCAGAGCTCTGTAGCGTCACATGAGCTACATGTTGTTTAACTAAGTTCCCACTGAAGACTTGAAGGTTTCATCCAGAACTTGGTGTGTCTGCTGGTTCCTGTTAGTCAGCTACGTTTGTGTTATGTTTGATCTGCAACTTCCTTACAGACTTCAGCCCTCAGTCAAGACTGCTCTGTCTCTGTCTCTCTCTCTCTCTGTCTCTCTGTCTCTCTCTCTCTGTCTCTGTCTCTCTCTGTCTCTCTCTCTCTTTCTCTGTCTCTCTCTCTGTTCACTCTCTCTCACTCTCGCTCTCTCTTTCTCCCTGTCTGCTCTCTCTCTCTCTCTCTCTCAGGCTCTCAGCAGTTTACTGGCTGTGTAATTAGTTAATTGACTGTGCAGTGATTGGACAGTAAATATTTCTCTTGTCAGATAGTTCTGGAACGGTAAGCACCTTCTATACTAGCAGGACATGATTGAAAAATCAGGAAGTAGTTTGGGGTTCTGGGTGTACTCTTGCATTAGTAATGTGCAGTGTTGAAGGGAGTGGGTGGTCTGTAGCAGCTAGCTGGACTGGGACAGTCCCTCTTCTGGGCCTGGGGGGGGGGCAGCATGACCTCCAGAGAATGCTGCTGTGTGGAGGGAGGGAGGGAGGGAGAGCGGGAGGGAGGGAGGGAGGGAGGGCGGGAGAGAGAGAGGGGGGGGGAGGGAGAGAGAGAGGGGGGGGAGGGAGGGAGGGAGAGAGAGAGAGAGAGAGAGAGAGAGAGAGGGAGGGGGAGGGAGAGCGGGAGAGAGAGAGAGGGAGAGAGAGAGGGAGGGGGAGGGAGAGCGGGAGAGAGAGAGAGGGAGAGAGAGAGGGGGGGAGGGAGGGAGAGGGAGAGGGAGAGAGAGAGGAGGGAGGGAGGGAGGGAGGGAGGGAGGGAGGGAGGGAGGGAGGGAGGGAGGGAGGGAGGGAGGGAGGGAGGGAGGGAGGGAGGGAGGGAGGGAGAGGGAGAGCGGGCTACTCATGTGGAGATGATCTGAATGGATTCTCCTCACAGTAATGACCCACAGCCCACGCATGGACACACTCAAACACTCACGCACACTGATGCACGAACATGCATACACACACTGATGGACAAGCACTGTACAGGGCTGTGTGTGTGTCTTCTGCAAGGCCTCAATTAAAGCCTTTCAAAGGTGAAATCATCTGGCAGTTTTTGGTGTGTTGTGTGTTAGTGTGTTATTGTTGTGTGAGATGTTCTGCTGGTGGATGTTTGGTTTCTCATCTTGCATGTTGCTGCTGCATGATTTCTGATCGATAAGTCGTCTGTAAATAACTCCTCCACTGCTGCTCTGAGTGAACCTGAGAAGGTCTCATCTCCTCATCACCACACAAGCTCTCACAGTACGAACAGGAAACAGGATGTTTATACCTCCCTGTGTTCAACTGTTAAACTGGCTATGATTGGCTGTCTCTGACTGGGATCGGCTGTGATTGGCTGTCTCTGGGCTCGACTCTGATTCTGTCCTTGAACTATCAATAATGAATCACACTGAGTTAACCAGGACTAACAGACAGCAGGATAAAGCTCTTCACAGATAAAGCCCTTCACGATCGGCCATACTTTCCCTAATTAAGATCCAATCTTTTTAATCTGCCTGTCTGGTGTCTAATCAGACAAGTTTAATTAGGCAAATAAAGAAGAACACCGATTAAAGGTAGTGAGATTTTCAAGGACATGCCCTCTAGTGTGTGTGGGTGTGTGGGTGTGGGTGTGTGTGTGTGTGAAAATATGCTCTTATCAATAATGTGATAATGTTATCTTTCAGAGCTAATAGAATGGGAGGGATTGGAGAGAAAATATGAGTTATTAGTGTGTCCTTGCATCTCACCAAACCTAATCACCCTGACCTCACTTTTACACACTTTCACACACAACAAAACCTGGATCTCTATACTTGCACATTCTGTTCTCCGAAATGTGGTAAATAATACTTTAATTCCATCAACCAATCAGAGAGCAAGTCATATGAACCTGATGATAGCAGTCAGCTGACATCTGTCCTCCATTTTAGCTCCTCCTCTCCTCCGTTGGGGTCCAGGATAAGTACTGGGTCAGTTCAGAGACTGAAGACCAGACTATCATGCTACCAGACTACCAGTCTGTCATGCTAGCAGACTACCAGTCTATCATGTTAGCAGACTACCAGTCTATCATGTTAGCAGACTACCAGTCTATCATGCTAGCAGACTATCAGTCTATCATGTTAGCAGACTACCAGTCTATCATGCTAGCAGACTACCAGTCTATCATGCTAGCAGACTACCAGACTACCAGTCTATCATGCTAGCAGACTACCAGTCTATCATGCTAGCAGACTACCAGTCTATCATGTTAGCAGACTACCAGTCTATCATGCTAGCAGACTACCAGTCTGTCATGCTAGCAGACTACCAGTCTATCATGTTAGCAGACTACCAGTCTATCATGCTAGCAGACTATCAGTCTAGCATGTTAGCAGACTACCAGTCTATCATGCTAGCAGACTACCAGTCTATCATGCTAGCAGACTACCAGTCTGTCATGCTAGCAGACTACCAGTCTATCATGTTAGCAGACTACCAGTCTATCATGCTAGCAGACTATCAGTCTAGCATGTTAGCAGACTACCAGTCTGTCATGCTAGCAGACTACCAGTCTATCATGTTAGCAGACTACCAGACTCATGTGAAGGACTGGGCTCCCTGTGTCCGAGGAGGAGGAGAGGCTTGTGTGAGGTTATTCAGCAGCAGCCACAGAGCATCATCCATCACCCTGCTCCCTCATCAGACGCTAGACGCTCTGTCATCACCGCCTGACCCACACTACTCTATATTAACCTAATCATAGCCCAGCCCACCTCTCTCTCTCTCTCTCTCTCTCTCTCTGTCTCTCTCTCTGTCTCTCTCTCTCTCTCTCTCTCTCTCTCTCTCTGTCTCTCTCTCTCTCTCTCTCTCTGTCTCTCTCTCTGTCTCTCTCTCTCTCTCTCTCTCTCTCTGACAGCTGTTCAATCCACACTCTCTGATTTACACATACAGTAACTCTTGTCCATAAGCACCAGCATGTCAACAGGGTTCTCCCCACGTACTCTCTCTCTCACACACACACACCCACACACACACACACACTCACACACACACACACACACACTCACACACACACTGAGGAGGTGTGTAAACCACACCTGTGCGTTGCACAGTGGGGCTCTGTTAGATGAGTGTGTGTTAGCAGTCCTGATCCTGATGGGAACTAATCTCATCACAAATCCTGTGACAGATGACAGAGACCCCTCCCCCTCCTCCCCCTCCTCCCCCTCCTCCCTCTCATTCACCCTGATCTTCAGTATTCCCTCCTGGCCAGCAGGGGGCAGCATGGTCCTCCTCATGTCTAACACTACAGTTCACACCCTGGAGGAGATGATCTTGATCTCCTCTTTACTAATCACAACACAAATGATGAGGATTTCTAGAAAGATCTCTGGGTTTGTGTGTCTGTGGGCCAGAGAGCAGCAGAATATGAACAGTGAACATGAACAGCTTCTGCACTCACAAGGAGGAATGATGAAATATTAACCTCCTGCTGACCCACTTCAGGCCTGCTCTGTCAGGTACAGTCAGGGAGGCGTGGCCTGTCCATCCATGGTGATGCTGTAACCATGCCAGGGTGTATGGAGGGTGCTGGGAGGTGGGTGTGACTGGGTAACGGTGCAGCTCTCAGGAGAGCTGGAGGGGGTGTGGCTGGAGGGGGTGTGGCTAGAGGGGGTGTGGCTGGAGGGGGTGTGGCTAGAGGGGGTGTGGCTAGAGGGGGTGTGGCTAGAGGGGGTGAGGCTAGAGGGGGTGTGGCTAGAGGGGGTGTGGCTAGAGGGGGTGTGGCTACAGGGGGTGTGGCTAGAGGGGGTGTGGCTAGAGGGGGTGTGGCTAGAGGGGCTGTGGCTAGAGGGGGTGTGGCTAGAGGGGGTGTGGACACAGTCTGCTGTGTCTCCCTGCCACTTGGTACACCTGCTGACCTCTGTGTGTGTGTGTGTGTGTGTCTCTGTGTGTGTGTGTGTGTGTGTGTGTCTGTGTGTGTGTGTGTGTGTGTGTGTCTGTGTGTGTGTGTGTGTGTGTCTCTGTGTGTGTGTGTGTCTGTGTGTGTGTGTGTGTCTCTTTGTGTGTGTGTGTGTGTGCGTGTGTAGAAGACTCTCTCCTGAGGCAGGATCATGATATCTGGATGCTGGAAGGAGAGGACTCCATTTCCCAGCAGCCCCTCTCTCGCGCCTCCCGCCCCGACCACCTGGACTTCCTCAGGATCACGCCCCCTGAGGATGACATCATCGGAGACACACCCTACTACCCCAAACTGGAGGGCATGGTGAGAGCAGCATTACCTGAAAACCTGCACACCTGTACACAGCCTGTGTTAGTCTGGTCTGTTCCAGCCTGTGTTAGTCTGGTCTGTTCCAGTCTGCCTGTGTTAGTCTGGTCTGTTCCAGACTCTCTGTGTTAGTCTGGTCTGTTCCAGACAGCCTGTGTTAGTCTGGTCTGTTCCAGACAGCCTGTGTTAGTCTGGTCTGTTCCAGTCAGCCTGTGTTAGTGTGGTCTATTCCAGACTCTCTGTGTTAGTCTGGTCTGTTCCAGACAGCCTGTGTTAGTCTGGTCTGTTCCAGACAGCCTGTGTTAGTCTGGTCTGTTCCAGTCAGCCTGTGTTAGTCTGGTCTGTTCCAGACTCTCTGTGTTAGTCTGGTCTGTTCCAGTCTGCCTGTGTTAGTCTGGTCTGTTCCAGTCTGTGTTAGTCTGGTCTGTTCTAGACAGTCTGTGTTATTCTGGTCTGTTCCAGACAGCCTGTGTTAGTCTGGTCTGTTCCAGTCTGCCTGTGTTAGTCTGGTCTGTTCCAGTCTGCCTGTGTTAGTCTGGTCTGTTCCAGACAGTCTGTGTTAGTCTGGTCTGTTCCAGTCTGCCTGTGTTAGTCTGGTCTGTTCCAGCCTGTGTTAGTCTGGTCTGTTCCAGCATGTGTTAGTCTGGTCTGTTCCAGCCTGTGTTAGTCTGGTCTGTTCCAGCCTGTGTTAGTCTGGTCTGTTCCAGTCTGCCTGTGTTAGTCTGGTCTGTTCCAGCCTGTGTTAGTCTGGTCTGTTCCAGCCTGTGTTAGTCTGGTCTGTTCCAGTCTGTGTTAGTCTGGTCTGTTCCAGTCTGTGTTAGTCTGGTCTGTTCCAGTCTGTGTTAGTCTGGTCTGTTCCAGTCTGTGTTAGTCTGGTCTGTTCCAGTCTGTGTTAGTCTGGTCTGTTCCAGCCTGTGTTAGTCTGGTCTGTTCCAGTCTGTGTTAGTCTGGTCTGTTCCAGTCTGTGTTAGTCTGGTCTGTTCCAGTCTGTGTTAGTCTGGTCTGTTCCAGCCTGTGTTAGTCTGGTCTGTTCCAGCCTGTGTTAGTCTGGTCTGTTCCAGCCTGTGTTAGTCTGGTCTGTTCCAGTCTGTGTTAGTCTGGTCTGTTCCAGCCTGTGTTAGTCTGGTCTGTTCCAGCCTGTGTTAGTCTGGTCTGTTCCAGCCTGTGTTAGTCTGGTCTGTTCCAGTCTGCTCAGAGACACACATGGGAAAAGCTCTGGAACACACCGGAATGTCATGAAGCCATGGCAACGCTGTAGCATAACAACACTAGTGACCGCTGCAGTTACCAAACCTGCAGCCTCTAACTCACTCTGACATAGTTTCAGGGCTTTAACGTTAAGCTGCTGTGCTTCTGCCAGATCATCTGGGTGTGTCTAGTCTGGTCTGGGAGGAGGCAGATCATCTGGGTGTGTCTAGTCTGGTCTGGGAGGAGGCAGATCATCTGGGTGTGTCTAGTCTGGTCTGGGAGGACCCAGCAGACCATGTTGACAAACATCTTGTGTTTGAATGTCAGCTAGACTGACAGAACACCACCTTCATCACCACCTTCATCACCACCTTCATCATCACCCACATCATCACCACCTTCATCACCACCTTCATCACCACCTTCATCACACACCTTCATCACCACCTTCATCACCACCCACATCACCACCTTCATCACCACCTTCATCACCACCTTCATCACACACCTTCATCACCACCTTCATCACCACCTTCATCACCACCCACATCACCACCTTCATCACCACCTTCATCACCACCTTCATCACCACCTTCATCACCACCCACATCACCACCTTCATCACCCACATCATCACCCATGTCACCACCTTCATCATCACCCACATCATCATCACCCACATCATCACCCATGTCACCACCTTCATCATCACCCACATCATCATCACCCACATCATCATCACCCACATCATCCCCCACATCATCCCCCAGTAGTCAGGTGAGGTCTTCAGGTGGTTTCTGCTGCTGTGTCCAGGTGTTTTCATGTTCAACACTCTCATCAGTGTGTTCACTCACTAGTAAAATGACAGATATTCAGATTCACTGTTGTGATTTACATTCTGCTTGGTCACTTCACTGCTGACGTCACATGAATTGGTAACTTGTTGCTGGCTAAGGGTCAGGCTGGCTAATCACCACAGCATTAGCCTCATGAGGGCCGGGGCTGAGGCCGGGGTTGAGGCTGAGGCTGGGGCTGGGGCTGGGGCTGGACCGTCGTAACATTCCACCTGACTACAGAGGGATTAACTCTGCTTAGCTCTGCTAGCTTTGCTAATGTTGCGTGCATGCTCTGGTTTAGAGGAAGAGAGAGAGAGAGAAAGAGAGAGAGAGCGAGAGAGAGAGGTAGTGTTTGTGTTACCTGGAGTGACCGACTTGCTGTAGTGTGTGTAGTAACCAGACACCTGCTCTGTGGTTCCTCCCTGGCTGGGCGGGCCCAGACCGGCTAGACCAGTAGGCCGTGCAACATCAAGGACCTCTCCCACTCTCTCTTTCTCTCACCCACACACACACACACACACACTCACACACACACACACACACACACAGGGTGGGACACACCCTCAGAAGGAGGGAAAGCAGGCGGGGGAAGAGGAAAGAGGAACACTTCAGGACTGACGAGCTCCGGAGCTACGGAGGAAACTTCACGTGGAACTTGCCCAAAGTTTGTCTTACTTGTTCGGATACGTTAGAGTGAAGCTGCTTCGCTGCTTGAGTCTCATTTCTCAGGAGGATTATGCCAGGACATGCCTTCAGCTGCTGAACACAGAGGAACTTCTCCTTGCTCTCTGCCCTACTGACACCGTAGTAAACTGGGATATCTAGACGACTACCTCTGTGTGTTTAGAGAATGTGTTTGTATGTCCAAGTGTGGGTGAGTTTCTAGTCTGCCATGTTTAGAGTGCAGCAGGGGTGCGAGAGACTGAGGGGCTGAGGGGCTGAGGGGCTGAGGGGCTGAGGGGCCTTGGGTCTTTGCCCAAACAAAGGTCTTTTGTCCCTGTAAAGAGTGTAAGTGGACCAGGGCCAGTTTGGAGGTCTGGAGGTGGGGGAGATGAGCCTGTACTGATCCTCTGAATGGAAGCTCTGTGCTGGTCTCCCTTCCTACCTGTCTTCCTGCTCATGCTAGCTGAGTGACTGTGGACATGGACAGTGTGAGCGTCAGCAGCTGTGATTCACAGGGGAAAAGTCCCCCTGGTCCCTTCCTGAAGAGCCAGTTCTCCATCTTCACACGGATGGACTCAGTAAGGCCTTCTGGAACAGAGACAGCTGTCCTCACGTCCTTCAAGATCCTGTCTGATGAAGAGAGCTGTGTCACCGAGGAACTCAGCAGTGGTGACAGCCCCCCTCAAGGGCCCCCTGCTGAAGGGCCCCCTGCTGAAGGGCCCCCTGCCGACAGGCCCCCTGCTGAAGGGCCCCCTGCTGAAGGGCCCCCTGCTGAAGCGCCCCCTGCTGAAGGGCCCCCTGCTGACAGGCCCCCTGCTGAAGCGCCCCCTGCTGAAGGCCCCCCTGCTGGGACAGTGGTGAGGAGCGGGGAAGGCAAGCCTCTGTCCCCTGCAGCCTCGCTGTCCCCTGCAGTCCCTCCCCCCAACTCAGAAAAGACTGTTGAACCCTGGGAGATTGAGTCCTATAAGAAGAATGAGGCAAGCGTGGAGATCACAGCTGATCCAGATCTGGTCCAGGTCACCATGGTGGAGACCTACAGCGATGAAGAGTCAGGAGAGGACCAAGAGGTTAGCAGCCAATCACAGGAGCCTGAAGAAGAGGTTAGCAGCCAATCACAGGAGCCTGATGAAGAGGTTAGCAGCCAATCACAGGAGCCTGACGAAGAGGTTAGCAGCCAATCACAGGAGCCTGCCATCCTCAAGCTGCACCGCCCCAGTAAGGAGGACAAGAGAGTCTTGGACGAGGGTAATGAGGGTCAGCTGTCCTGTCGGGCTCCAGACAGACGTAGCACTGAGTCAAAGAGGAGTCTAGCTGGCAGGAGAGCCGACAGCCTTGTGGAGAGATCCCTCAAAGACACGTCTGTTCTCTACACTACCAGGTTCACATGGCCGGCTCCCTCTGAGACACATCCTGCTCTGCTCTCCTCCTCCGCCAGCCTGCAGACGGCTCCTGAACAAGCCCTCTCCACTCTCCTGTTACCTGGCTCCACAGACGCACAGCCAGACAGCATGGGCTCCCAGGGCTCCATCCCCAGACCAGCCTGCAGCTGCCGGGGTCTGGATCCAGGAGCAGGTCTGGACAACCGCTCCCCTCCACCCTCATCCTGCCAGGCTGGAGCAGGAGCCTCAGCAGGGCAGGACGGAGGCCCGTGGAGAGAAGGGCGTGGAGAGAAGCCCTCCAGGACAGAGAGGACCAGCAGCCTGGACTGTCCCTCCAGCAGCTCCAGACCCAGACCAGCGTCTCCCAGCCAGCGCTCACTCACAAAAGACCATTCAGAGAGCAAGTCTCCAGTCCCTGCTGAGGGCAGCATGTCAGCCGACAGGAGCCCAGACGCAGGGCCCTCCAGCCCCTCACTCTCCTCCACCACGTCGCCCTCCAGAGGATCGGCCCAAGCCCCGGCCAGCCCCTTCCAGCTGCCTGCACTCTTCAGTGGGTTGCGTGTCCTAAAGAAGGGGGCGGGGGAGGACAGGGAGACACTAGCAGAGATCCACCCGAGGGACTGTGACCTGGCTCTGCTGAGCCTGAAGAAGACAGTCAACAAGGCCAGGGCTCTGTCAGAGCACATCTGCCCAACCAGGAGGCGTCCTGAGCCCAAGCCTGCAGCTGAAACCAGGAGCAAGCCTCTGGGGAAGGCCTTCAGCCTGGACGAGACCCGGGTGGTGGACAGACAGGAGGCTCCACACGCACCGAGGGAAGGGGAGGCAGGGAGGGGGCAGGGGGAGCTACCTGCCTCCCCTCCAGCAGGGGGCCGGACCACCTCAGAAGCTGCTCTCAACACCTTCAAGAGCCTCTTCAGCTCCAAGTCCGCCCAGCCGGAGGACCTGGAGGCCTTGAAGAAGAAGATCAGAGCAGAGAAGGAGCTCCTCAAGTCCATCTTTGAGAGAACCTCCAGGTCTTCCGTTACGGAAGCCAGAACTACTGGCGAAGCTCACGTATGTTCTCACAGCAGTGGTTCCCTGTTCCACAGTAGAACTGTGTTGGAACCTAGCTCTTCCTCTCTTTTGAAGGTTTTGTCTACAGAGCTGGTTCACCTTAACTTCTTCATGATATTCTTCTGTCATTTTAATATACAATACAAAGTGTTTGGACCAGGGCTGAATGTTGTGATCTGTGATTGAAACACAGAGACACTGGAACATGCTTCCTCATCACGTATGAGCTTCTAGTGCCTGTGTTAACATTCCTCTCTGTTTCCTCCTTCCTTAGTCAGAGATCACCTCTCCCACAGACAGTGAGGACCGCACCCCTGGACGTCTGCAGGCTGTCTGGCCCCCACCCAAGCCCAAGGAGGAGGAGGAGAAGGTGGGCCTCCGCTACACTGAGGCAGGTAAGGTCCTGCTGGAGGCTCCAGTCTGGCTCAGACCTCTGCTACAGGGGCCATGTTTATGTTCCATCTCAAATTCCTATAGCAGCTGCCTCATCAGAGTAAATTGAGCTTAAATGCTTCAGCAGAGATCGGCTCTGTGTCCACACACACACACACACACACACACACACACACACACACTTGCAGATGCTTTTCTCCCAAAACACACACATTTGCTCTCTAGATCTAATAGAGATGACACCGGCAGTCAGTGTTGCATCAGCCTGGCAGCAGGACGGTACAGAAACATTTCTAGTTTGGGTTTGTCTGTTTTGAGGCATCTCAGAATAGTGGGCAGCTTAGGAAGGTGGAGGCACCTGTCTTTGTTGTTGTTGTTGTTGTTCTACAGTGACTTCAGTCTGCATCTCTCCTGCCCTGTCGCTCTGCTCGCTCTCCTTCCAGACAGAGACAGATAGAAACAAGCCACAAGCACTCCAAATGATCTTGATCCAATTACATGTAAACATGTCGTTCCTTTTAAAGTGCTTGCTGTTCTGCAGAGCTAGACAAGAGTCCTGTGTGTGTGTGTGTGTGTGTGTGTGTGTGTGTGTGTGTGTGTGTGTGTGTGTGTGTGTGTGTGTGTGTGTGTGTGTGTGTGTGTGTGTGTGTGTGTGTGTGTGTGTGTGTGTGTGTGTGTGTGTGTGTGTGTGTGTGTGTGTGTGTGTGTGTGTGTGTGTGTGTGTGTGTGTGTGTGTGTGTGTGTGTGTGTGTGTGTGTGTGTGTGTGTGTGTGTGTGTGTGTGTGTGTGTGTGTGTGTGTGTGAGGTCTGTGGGTTAATCTCTCCTGTCATTTTGAACCCAGAGCAAAGGTCAAAAGTTCCATCAGATAAACCGTCAAGCCTTGATGCAACAGCAGTCACAGTTACAGTGAAGAGCTTAGAACTGCTGAGTGTCCAATCACAACATTGATCCTTATAGAACATGATGGTTATTAAGTGATGATCAGAGCTGTATCTGTCCTGCTGTCTCAGAAGTGTCCACAGTACAAACAGCCTCTGCTTCCCACAGGACTGTTGAGGAAGTGATCCACTCTCTGAAGCTGCGATCTGCTGGCAGACTGCCAGACGTTCAAGTGCTTCTTTGTTAACGAGAGACAACGAGAGGCGTTTCTCTGGTGTGTTGTTATGGTTACAGATACCTCAGAAGCTCTGATGATCTTCCCTGTAACTGTGTGGTTAGATCATCTGTCATCTAACGATGAACTGACAAGGAAAAGAATCCTTTAGTCATCTCACACACACTGAACACACACACACACAAGCCAGGGTTTCCACCAGAATGAGTGCTGTGTGTGTGGTAGTGATGTGTGTGTGATAGTATTGTGTCTGTGGTAATGATGTGTGTGATAGCACTGTGTGTGTGGTAGTACTGTGTGTGTGGTAGTGATGTGTGTGTGGTAGTACTGTGTGTGTGGTAGTGATGTGTGTGTGATAGCACTGTGTGTGTGGTAGTGATGTGTGTGTGATAGTACTGTGTGTGTGGTAGTGATGTGTGTGTGATAGTATTGTGTCTGTGGTAATGATGTGTGTGATAGCACTGTGTGTGTGGTAGTACTGTGTGTGTGGTAGTGATGTGTGTGTGGTAGTACTGTGTGTGTGGTAGTGATGTGTGTGTGATAGTGATGTGTGTGTGATAGTACTGTGTGTGTGTGATAGTACTGTGTGTGTGGTAGTGATGTGTGTGTGGTAGTACTGTGTGTGTGGTAGTGATGTGTGTGTGATAGTGATGTGTGTGTGATAGTGATGTGTGTGTGGTAGTGATGTGTGTGTGGTAGTGATGTGTGTGTGGTAGTGATGTGTGTGTGATAGTGATGTGTGTGTGATAGTACTGTGTGTGTGTTCTTCAGTGTGTTCTTGTGTGTTTTCCCAGAGCACCAGGCTGCCCTCCTGCAGCTGAAGAGAGAATGCAAGGAAGAGGTGGAGTCATTGCATGTGAGTTAACTGATGAACAACTGCAGTTCTTCTCCTGAAACACTAGATGGCACCGATCAAACACAGATGTGAGCTGTGTTCTGCTGTAGTGTCAGAAGCAGGTGACACCAGAGGAACCACAGGGAGGTTCTAGGTGAAGTGGGCTCAGAACACAGCTCCTCAGCATGGGAGTGTTACTGCAGACTCACCTGGTTCCAGGGAGGGGGCAGAATGATCCTGCCCAGAGATGGGAAACATTCGTTTTAAACTCAAACAACGTTTGAAAGATGAGTTAAATGTTTATCTGTGATCTTATATTGCTCCAGCTGCCTCCTCGTGCCAAAGAGCAGAACTGTTTCTCACAGTTTTTCACAGTTTTTTCACAGTTTCTCACATCGTATAAAATAAAATCCTCCTATTATGTTTGTGTGTTTCCAAGAAAAGCCAGAACTTATAAATGATGAAGCTGCACGCTGCAGGGTAATGGAACAGCCTGCTGGGACTGTAATTACATTCTGATTTGAGCAATTGTCTTTGGGAAACGGATGTAATAAGTGGCCATTTAAGATCTGATGAGTCAACCCTGTGTTCTTTAACAGTCTTTTGATTGTGGTTGGCCCTGATCTTGGTGCTTGTTCTAGACACTCAGGAACGTACCGTGGAAGGTTCCAGAAAGGGAGAACGTGCTTCATGATGTTTCTTAGCTGACCACACTGTAACACACAACATGTGTTTGTCTGTGGAAGAGCAGAGAGGAAACTAAGGTGGTGATGAAGCCTTTCTGACAGGAATCAGCCTCCTGTGTTCATGTGTGTTTTCCTCGCCTGCTCCCTGGCGCCCCCTGCAGACAGAGTTTGGGATGAAGATGTTTGAGCTTCGCGGGGAACACGCTGTGGCGTTGGCCAGGCTGGAGGGCGTCATCGCCCAGATGAGGAGAGAGCAGGCGTGCGGCGGGCAGGAGAGAGGGGAGCCCTGTGAGGCTAGTGTGTCCACAGAGGACGACCTTCCACCCAGAACCTTCCGGAATGTGTGTGTCCAGACAGACAGAGAGAGCTTCCTCCGGTCTCCAGAGGGGGAGCCAGTGAGCAGGAGCCCAGGACAGAGCAGCCTGCCCAACAAGCTCAACCTGGACTCCATCAGCCAGAATCTGGGGGGTCATGTAGAGCAGACCTCAGGTCCCTCTGTACCTCCCCCTCCTCCCCCTCCCCCTCCTCCTCCTCCTCCTCCCCCTCCCTTCCCCGGCCAGTCTGCTCCCCCGCCCCCCCCACTTCCTCCATGTCCTGGCAACATGGCACCGCCCCCCCCACCTCCTCCTCCTGGGTGTGGCCCCCCGCCACCTCCTCCCCCTCCCGGGGGTGGCCCTCCTCCTGCCCCACTGCCCCCAGGCTGCGGCCCCCCACCCCCCCCTGCAATGTTTGCCTCACTGGTGGCGAGGGCACCAAGGAAACCCACCATGGAACCAGCATTACCCATGAAGCCCCTCTACTGGACCAGGATCCAGATCCAGGACAGCAAGTAAGTAACTGTGATATCTACCTACCTGTGATACCTGTCTACCTACCTGTGATATCTACCTTACTGTGATATCTACCTACCTGTGATATCTACCTACCTGTGATATCTACCTACCTGTGATATCTACCTACCTGTGATATCTACCTACCTGTGATATCTACCTACCTGTGATACCTGTCTACCTACCTGTGATATCTACCTTACTGTGATATCTACCTACCTGTGATATCTACCTACCTGTGATATCTACCTACCTGTGATATCTACCTTACTGTGATATCTACCTACCTGTGATATCTACCTACCTGTGATACCTGTCTACCTACCTGTGATATCTACCTTACTGTGATATCTACCTACCTGTGATATCTACCTACCTGTGATATCTACCTACCTGTGATATCTACCTACCTGTGATACCTCCCTCACTGTGATACCTCCCTCTAGGGCTAGCCTGGCCTGGCCCTGCTTGAACACACTGCTGGGTTATTCAGCTGCTTCTTAGAGGTCTCTGCTGTGTTCCAGGCCCCTGACTTTATGGCCTGGTATTTCTATGGCTGGGTGCACTCGAACTCAGGCTGCGGTTTACACACACTCACACACACACACACTCTCTCTCTCTGCGCACACACACACACTTCGAACCAACTGTGAAGGACTGACTAGGCCACTGTGATTTTGTGCGTGTTGTAAAATTCAGGACAGAGAGCTTCCTGCTGTAACTGTGCTGCATGTCCCCCCCCCCCCCCCCCCAAACACCACAGGCTTCCAAGAAGTCATCTGGGTTCCTCTGTGACTCAGTTTGATGCCTCAAGCTGCTGTTCTCCCAGCTCAAGCTGCTGTTCTCAAGCTGCTGTTCTCAAGCTGCTGTTCTCAAGCTGCTGTTCTCCCAGCTCAAGCTGCTGTTCTCAAGCTGCTGTTCTCCCAGCTCAAGCTGTTGTTCTCAAGCTGCTGTTCTCCCAGCTCAAGCTGTTGTTCTCAAGCTGCTGTTCTCCCAGCTCAAGCTGCTGTTCTCAAGCTGCTGTTCTCCCAGCTCAAGCTGTTGTTCTCAAGCTGCTGTTCTCCCAGCTCAAGCTGCTGTTCTCAAGCTGCTGTTCTCAAGCTGCTGTTCTCAAGCTGCTGTTCTCCCAGCTCAAGCTGCTGTTCTCAAGCTGCTGTTCTCCCAGCTCAAGCTGCTGTTCTCAAGCTGCTGTTCTCCCAGCTCAAGCTGTTGTTCTCAAGCTGCTGTTCTCCCAGCTCAAGCTGCTGTTCTCAAGCTGCTGTTCTCCCAGCTCAAGCTGCTGTTCTCAAGCTGCTGTTCTCCCAGCTCAAGCTGCTGTTCTCAAGCTGCTGTTCTCCCAGCTCAAGCTGCTGTTCTCCCAGCTCAAGCTGCTGTTCTCAAGCTGCTGTTCTCCCAGCTCAAGCTGCTGTTCTCCCAGCTCAAGCTGCTGTTCTCAAGCTGCTGTTCTCCCAGCTCAAGCTGTTGTTCTCTGATTGCAGTAACAACACGCTGTGGGGTTCTCTGAAGGAACCGGACATCCTGGACACCAAGCAGTTTGAGGATCTGTTCTCCAAAGCTACTCTGCAACCAAAGAAGAAGCCACTGTCCGACTCCTACGAGAAGAAGGCCAAAGCTAAGAAGGTGATGGAGCACACCACACCACACACACACCACACACACCACACACACACCACACACACCACACACACACCACACACACCACACACACCACACCACACACACACCACACACACCACACACACACCACACCACACACCACACACACCACACACACCACACACACACCACACACACCACACACACCACACCACACCACACACACACCACACCACACACCACACCACACACACACCACACACACCACACACACACCACACACACCACACACACACCACACACACCACACACACCACACCACACACACACCACACACACCACACACACACCACACCACACACCACACACACCACACACACCACACACACACCACACACACCACACACACCACACCACACCACACACACACCACACCACACACCACACCACACACACACCACACACACACCACACACACCACACACACCACACACATACACCGCACACACACACACCACACACACCACACACACCACACACACACACACACCGCACACATACACCGCACACACACACTGCACACACACCACACACACCACACACACCACACACACACACACACCGCACACACACACCACACACACCACACACACCACACACACCACACACACACACACCGCACACACACACTGCACACACACACCACACACACACACCGCACACACACACTGCACACACACACCGCACACACACACTGCACATTCACACTGCACACACACAGACACACAGACACACTGCTGAAGGCTTCATATCTGACTGCTTCCATGTTTCCACCTGGGATCTGCTGCACTCTCAGATCAGCACTTCTGTCCCAGCCTGTGCAGTGTCAGCAACCACCCCCCCCCACCTCCCCCCTCACCCCCCCCCCACCTCCCCCCCAACCTCCCTCCCCCCTTAGATTAGCGTCCAAGCGTCCATCAGCCCAGACTGTCCCTCTCTCAATCCATATACCTGATCAATCAGTTAGGGCTCCAGTCCACTGTTTAAAAGGTGTGTGTGTGTGTGTCTCTCTGTGTGTCTCTCTGTGTGTCTGTGTGTGTGTGTGTGTGTGTGTGTGTCTCTGTGTGTCTGTGTGTGTGTGTGTGTGTGTGTCTCTGTGTGTCTGTGTGTGTGTGTGTGTGTGTGTGTCTGTGTGTGTATGTGCTCCACTGTCTCTCCATACAGTTGGGCTCAAACTGACCCAACATTTGATCCAGGTCAGATAGCCACAGAGCTCTGAGCAGCTGGGTGTCTCCAGCCTGGCTAGTCTCTGTGTCCCCAGCAGCTCTCACAGACCCCCAGCACACCATCCTCACACAGACCCCCAGCACACCATCCTCACACAGACCCCCAGCACACCATCCTCACACAGACCCCCAGCACACCATCCTCACACAGACCCCCAGCACACCATCCTCACACAGACCCCCAGCACACCATCCTCACACAGACCCCCAGCACACCATCCTCACACAGACCCCAGCACACCATCCTCACACAGACCCCAGCACACCATCCTCACACAGACCCCCAGCACACCATCCTCACACAGACCACCAGCACACCATCCTCACACAGACCCCAGCACACCATCCTCACACAGACCCCAGCACACCATCCTCCCTCACCCTCTCCCCCTTCTCTCCAGCAGCAGCCCTCTCCTGTACCTGGGGTCTTTCTACATACTGCATGCAGGTGTCATGTCACTGTCTGACGTGTGTGTGATGACAGCAGAGCTCTGATGCACCGTGTGTGAAGTGTTACCAAACCCTGTCCTCCCTTTCTGCTCTATGGAGGGAGCCCTCAGCACAGCCTGCTCTCTAACCCTGGGTGACAGGCTGGTGGGGTGGAGAGGGGGTGTGGGGGTGGAGAGGGGGTGGAGAGGGGGTGTGGGGGTGGAGAGGGGGTGTGGGCGTCTGATGCAGGGTGGCGTGGTGAGGGGGGGGTCTGGAGGGAGGAAGGGTCTATTGTGGCCTAATGTGTATCAGGTGTCTGATTTGTGATATGAAGCCCAGTCTTGACTCCCCAGGCCTCTCATCAGCATATGAAAGCAGGGCTGGGGGGGGTGCAGGTCTGGGGGGGGTGCAGGTCGGAGGGGGTGGGGGCCCCTGAGGGGGTGCGGGCCCCTCGGTGTGATTGCAGGCATGTGTCTCCTGGCTGGCTCTGAAGGACAACCAGGGTCCTGTGAGGAGAGGAGGCTGGGGGGAGGGAGGCTGGGGGGAGGGAGGCTGGGAGAGGGAGGCTGGGGGGAAGGAGGCTGGGGGAGGAAGGCTGGGGGGAGGGAGGGAGGCTTCAACACACAGGGTTCACTGAAGCAACATCTCTTTCCATCTCTCTCTCTCCCTCTCTCTCCCTCTCTCTCTCTCCCTCTCTCTCCCTCTTCCCGTCTCTTTCCCTCTCTCTCTCCCTTTTCATCTTTCACTTACTCTGTACCTCTCCTTTCTCCTCATCTTTTCACCAAGGTTCTTCAGCTAGTGTCCAGTGGAGGGTGCTGTTCTACTCCTAGCAGCAAAGAGTCTGTCTGCCTGTCTGCCCCTCTGCCTGTCTTCCTTCCAATCCGTCTGTCTGTCTGCCCAGTCTCTTTGCCTGTCTGTCTGTCTGCCCAGTCTCTATGCCTGTCTGTCTGCCCAGTCTCTATGCCACTCTGCCTGCCTGTCTGCCTCTCGGTCTGTCAGTCTGTCTCTCTGTCTGCCAGTCTGTCCCTCTGTCTGCCAGTCTGTCTCTCGGTCTGCCAGTCTGCCTCTCTGTCTGCCAGTCTGCCTCTCTGTCTGCCAGTCTGTCTCTCTGTCTGCCAGTCTGCCTCTCTGTCTGCCAGTCTGTCTCTCTGTCTGCCAGTCTGCCTCTCTGTTTGCCAGTCTGCCTCTCTGTCTGCCAGTCTGTCTCTCTGTCTGCCAGTCTGCCTCTCTGTCTGCCAGTCTGCCTCTCTGTCTGCCAGTCTGCCACTCTGCCTGCCTGTCTGCCTGTCGGTCTGCCAGTCTGCCTCTCTGTCTGCCTCTCTGTCTGCCAGTCTGTCTCTCTGTCTGCCAGTCTGTCTCTCTGTCTGCCAGTCTGTCTGCTAGTCTCCTCAGCATCAGTACCAGAGAGTCTCACAGACTCAAACATCTCAGTTGTCTCTCCTCATTAAGTTAACTGGCTGTGCTAATCACTGGTCCTGGAGCCACAGCAGAGTTTAGCAGCTTCCTGGGAGGGTTTTAGTACTGGCCATCCACAGTAGTTCATTAAAGGTGTTAGGAAAGCCTGTGTCTCCCTCCCTCCCCTCTCAGGGTGGGAGATCCTCAGTGGTCCCCCCCCTTCTCAGGGTGGGAGATCCCACAGCACTCTGTAACGCAATACCCACTTCTAAGACTTCCAGCCTGGCCTGTAGTGGCAGCTCAGGATCAGGACCCTGCTGGAACAGGCTACCTAATGAAGAAGGACCAAACATTAAGTTTTAGAGCCAAAACTCTCCCTGGCTTTATGGCTAATTCGGTCATAAGTAATTGTGACCATGTGTAGGCACAAATAAAAATCCTGTGAATTTATAGTTTGTTATAAAAGAAAGGCCCTGCTCTCCCGGCTCGTCAGACCAGAAGACGTGTCCTTTAAGGGGGAACATTTTTTGGGGACTATAGATTTTTTTGTTCCCTGAGAGGTTAAGCTGTGTAGAAGTGTACTGTGCTCTCTCATGGGGTTCGATTAAGTTTGTGTGTTTGTGGCCTGAATGATCCATCAGAATCCCCGATGCTTCATGAACCCACATGACTCGGTGTTCAGGTTGAAGCTTCATGAACCCACATGACTCAGTGTTCAGGTTGAAGCTTCATGAACCCACATGACTCGGTGTTCAGGTTGAAGCTTCATGAACCCACATGACTCGGTGTTCAGGTTGAAGCTTTATGAACCTTCACAGATGTGTTATGATGACTTAGCCTGTCTCTTGTTCCCCAGCATCCAGACATGCAGATTGAAGTGATGTGGTCTAACGTGTGTGTGTGTGTGTGTGTGTGTGTGTGTGTGTGTGTGTGTGTGTGTGTGTGTGTGTGTGTGTGTGTGTGTGTGTGTGTGTGTGTGCGCGCGTGTGTGTGTGCAGATTATCAAGCTGTTGGACGGGAAGCGATCTCAAACTGTGGGAATCCTGATCTCCAGCCTGCATCTAGAGATGAAGGACATTCAGCAAGGTAACGCACAAACACACACCTACACACACTCACACACACACAGGCTGAAGCACCGGTCACAGAGCAGGGAAGTTAGTGGTGTGTGAGTGCCCGTATGAATGGAGAAGTGTGTGTGTGTGTGTGTGTGTGTGTGTGTGTGTGTGTGTGTGTGTGTGTGTGTGTGTGTGTGTGTGTGTGTGTGTGTGTGTGTGTGTGTGTGTGTGTGTGTGTGTGTGTGTGTGTGTGTGTGTGTGTGTGTGTGTGTGTGTGTGTGTGTGAGAGTGTGAGAGAGAGAGAGAGAGAGTGTGTGTGTCAGTCTCCTGGGGGTGGGGGAGGCAGACCTGAGCGCCTGCTTGTCTGAACTGGCTCTTGGCTGATCTGGTTGTCGTTGTAAGTGATGGTTTTCTGCACCTAATGGGAGCAACACCCTGCTAATGATCTGACACTGTAGGACTTCACCCTCATACACACACTGCCACACACACTGCCACACACACCCACACACACTGCCACACACACCCTCACACACTGCCCCACACACCCACACACACTGCCACACACACCCTCACACACTGCCACACACACTGCCACACACACTGCCACACACACCCACACACACTGCCTCACACACTGCCACACACACCCTCACACACAGCCACACACACCCTCACACACTGCCACACACACTGCCACACACACCCTC
>CM059296.1:15862500-15872500 GCA_030340665.1 Neosalanx taihuensis | reverse complement strand
ACAGCTACACCATCACCTCCTATACATCCACACCATCACCTCCTGTACATCCACACCATCACCTCCATCACCTCCTGTACATCTACACCATCACCTCCTGTACATCCACACCATCACCTCCATCACCTCCTGTACATCCACACCATCACCTCCTGTACAGCTACACCATCACCTCCTATACATCCACACCATCACCTCCTGTACATCCACACCATCACCTCCATCACCTCCTGTACATCCACACCATCACCTCCTGTACATCCACACCATCACCTTCATCACCTCCTGTACATCCACACCATCACCTCCATCACCTCCTGTACATCCACACCATCACCTCCTGTACATCCACACCATCACCTCCTGTACATCCACACCATCACCTCCTGTACATCCACACCATCACCTCCATCACCTCCTGTACATCCACACCATCACCTCCTGTACATCACCTCTTCCAGACTCTCACTAATGTTCCTCTTCCCCTCTGTACTGCAGGATAACCGGATCAGCCTGGTGGACTATGTGGTATCATACTACCTCCGCAACTTTGACGAGGTGAATGCTTAGATTGACATAAAGAGCCAGGCTGTGTTCAGGAACAATCCCAGGACCTGTGATGATGTATGTGATGTTGTGTGTGTGTGATGGTGTGTGTGTGTGATGGTGTGTGTGTGTGATGGTGTGTGTGTGTGATGGTGTGTGTGTGTGTGATGGTGTGTGTGTGTGATGGTGTGTGTGTGTGATGGTGTGTGTGTGTGATGGTGTGTGTTGCAGCATGCAGGAACAGAGAAGAGTGTGTTTCCGCTGCCAGAGCCTCAAGACTTCTTCCTGGCTGCCCAGGTCAAGTTTGACGACCTCATCAAGGATATCAGGAAGCTGAAACGAGAACTAACCGGTAGGACTTGACCTCTGCCTCCCTCTGCCTCCTCCTAGCTGCCTCTAGCTGCCTGTCTCCCCTAACAGCAGCCTCTGCCTCCATCACCATGGCGTCCTGGTGAGGACGAGGTCAGCTGGGTTTCTGCCGCACCACATCCCTGTGCAGTTGAGGTCCCATGAACGAGTTAAAATAAATGGGAGGTTTGGCTGAAGTTTTCTGTGTTTCCTAGAGAGGTTTGGGGGGGAGGAGGTGGAGGTGGGGAGGAGGTGGAGGTGGGAGAGGGGAGGAGGTGGGAGAGGGGGAGGAGATGGGAGAGGTGGAGGTGGGAGAGGGGAGAGGGGGAGGAGGTGGAGGTGGGAGAGGGGGAGGAGGGGGAGGAGGTGGAGGTGGGAGAGGGGGAGAGGGGGAGGAGGTGGAGGTGGGAGAGGGGGAGAGGGGGAGGAGGTGGAGGTGGGAGAGGGGGGAGAGGGGGAGAGGGGGGAGGAGGTAGAGGCGAGCTTGGCCTCGTCCGTCCATCAGTCAGCAGTAGTCCGGGCCACCAGGGGTTAAAAGGCGACGCCCCCAGCGCCCTTGATGTCTGTCATTATTAAAATCAACCATAATAGGGCATATGAAAGCAATTAGATGTGCTGTGCAGCACCTCCCCTCCTGGGCCGGGCGGGACAGATGCTGTTAAAGCTGCTCCTCTGTGACCCCCTGGGAGAGCATGCAGAGAGAGCCAGGCCCCCCCGGCCTCACACGCATTTATTAGGCAACATGGAAGTCTGGGGAGACAATAAATGGAGAGCGAGAGGGAGCTGGTATTTGATGTGAGGCCACAGCAGCAACATGGTGTGACTCTGGGCCTGAGTCTGGGCCTGGGCCTGAGTCCTGGGCCTGGGCCTGAGTCTGGGCCTGGGCCTGAGTCTGGGCCTGGGCCTGAGTCTGGGGCCTGGGCCTGAGTCTGAGTCTGGGCCTGGGCCTGAGTCTGAGTCTGAGTCTGGGCCTGAGTCTGGCCTGAGTCTGGGCCTGAGTCTGGCCTGAGTCTGGGCCTGAGTCTGGGCCTGAGTCTGAGTCTGAGCCTGAGTCTGGGCCTGAGTCTGGGCCTGAGTCTGAGTCTGAGCCTGAGTCTGGGCCTGAGTCTGAGTCTGAGCCTGAGTCTGGGCCTGAGTCTGGGCCTGAGTCTGAGTCTGAGCCTGAGTCTGAGCCTGAGTCTGGGCCTGAGTCTGAGTCTGAGCCTGAGTCTGGGCCTGAGTCTGAGCCTGGGCCTGGGCCTGAGTCTGGGCCTGAGTCTGGGCCTGAGTCTGAGCCTGAGTCTGGGCCTGAGTCTGGGCCTGAGTCTGAGCCTGAGTCTGAGTCTGGGCCTGAGTCTGGGCCTGAGTCTGGGCCTGAGTCTGGGCCTGAGTCTGGGCCTGAGTCTGGGCCTGAGTCTGGGCCTGAGTCTGAGCCTGAGTCTGAGCCTGGGTCTGAGCCTGGGTCTGAGTCTGGGCCTGAGTCTGAGCGCCGGGTCCCGTTGTGTTCCATGTTTGCTGAGGTTCACCTATGACTCCCTCCTTCTTTCATTATCCAGCCGCCAGGAATAAATATTTATGCTGCACTATTATAAACCAGCCTAAAGACGCCAACTGGTCCTAATTATGTAGTGCAGATCACATCCATTCACATCTCAAGTGCCAGTACAGAATCACACTCCTTGGTAGGACACAGGGAACAGGAGAGGAACAGGAGGGGAACAGGAGGGGAACAGGAGGGGAACAGGAGGGAACAGAAGGGGAACAGGAGGGGAACAGGAGTGGAACAGAAGGGGAACAGGAGGGGAACAGGACGGGAACAGGAGTGGAACAGGAGGGGAACAGAAGGGGAACAGGAGGGGAACAGGACGGGAACAGGAGTGGAACAGAAGGGGAACAGGAGGGGAACAGGACGGGAACAGGAGTGGAACAGGAGGGGAACAGGAGAGGAACAGCAGAGGAACAGGAGGGGAACAGCAGAGGAACAGGAGGGGAACAGCAGAGGAACAGGAGGGGAACAGGAGAGGAACAGCAGAGCAGCCTGTGTTGGAAGGAGGCTGTGGTCTGGTCCCTGTCTGATGGCAGCTCCCTGGCTGGTCTGGTCCCTGTCTGATGGCAGCTCCCTGGCTGGTCTGGTCCACATCTCTTCCAGCTGATCCCTCCTCCTGACCCCTGTGTCTCCTGTTACTGTGTGTGCATGCATGAGCAGCTCCTCTGAGACGATCCACTGGAGCAAGTCAACACTCCTTGGCCGCTAGGCTGGACACTGTCTCCTCTCTCCTCTCTCCTCCCCCCTCTCTCCTATCCCCTCTCTCCTCCCCCGTCTCCTCCCTCTGCTCTCCCTGCTCCAGAAACCTGACCCTGTCCAGAACAGGGCTGACCTGGAGAGGGCTCCTGTGGGGGAACATGGTGGTGATCAGTGGGATCCTCCCCAGTGAGAGTGATGAGGGAGGTCAGATGTGCACCCTGGTCAGATGAGAACAGACATGTTAGACTGTGTTCTGCTCCACTAGGCAACATATTCTGTCAGTCTGGCAAGGAAGTCAAGGGGAGTTTGGTAGTAAGTAACACACTAGTTACACTAGTAACTAACACTAACACTAGTTACACTAGTTACTAACACTAACACTAGTTACACTAATAACTAACACTAACACTAGTTACACTAGTAACTAACACTAACACTAGTTACACTAGTAACTAACACTAACACTAGTTACACTAGTAACTAAAACTAACACTAGTTACACTAGTTACTAACACTAACACTAGTTACACTAGTTACTAACACTAACACTAGTTACACTAGTAACTAACACTAACACTAGTTACACTAGTAACTAACACTAACACTAGTTACACTAGTTACTAACACTAACACTAGTTACACTAGTAACTAACACTAACACTAGTTACACTAGTTAATAACACTAACACTAGTTACACTAGTAACTAACACTAACACTAGTTACACTAGTAACTAACACTAACACTAGTTACACTAGTAACTAACACTAACACTAGTTACACTAGTAACTAACACTAACACTAGTTACACTAGTTTACTAACACTAACACTAGTTACACTAGTTACTAACACTAACACTAGTTACACTAGTAACTAACACTAACACTAGTTACACTAGTTACTAACACTAACACTAGTTACACTAGTTACTAACACTAACACTAGTTACACTAGTAACTAACACTAACACTAGTTACACTAGTTACTAACACTAACACTAGTTACAGTAGTAACTAACACTAACACTAGTTACACTAGTAACTAACACTAACACTAGTTACACTAGTAACTAACACTAACACTAGTTACACTAGTAACTAACACTAACACTAGTTACTAACACTAACACTAGTAACTAACACTAACACTAGTTACACTAGTAACTAACACTAACACTAGTTACACTAGTAACTAACACTAACACTAGTTACTAACACTAACACTAGTTACACTAGTAACTAACACTAACACTAGTTACACTAGTAACTAACACTAACACTAGTTACTAACACTAGTAACACTAAAGAACCTCATATCAGCTGGTAGTAACACACTAAAGAACCTCATATCAGCTGTTAGAAACACACTAAAGAACCTCATATCAGCTGTTAGAAACACACTGAGATGTCTTCTGGTGTTTCTTGGAAATATTCCTGGAAGTCAGAATATCAGGCTGTCCTCTGCAGAGTCAGTTAACCCTCCAAGGCTGTGTGTTCACACTGTTCTGCCTGGAACCAGACAAGTAACTGGTGTGGGCAGCTGGTCAGGGACGCTGCTGAGTGAAATAGGATCGAGCTTGTTTGGTGCTGCGGGAAGTTTAGTGTTTAACAGAAGGCCAGGCGGCGCAGACATTCATCACCACCACAAATCAGACAGCTTCTTCTTTTTAAATGACGTTAACGTCCAGCTTCAGGAACCACTTCATGATGCTGCCTGCAGTCTGACTCCACATGACTACTCACTGCTCTGAGCTCAGCCTCCGACCAGGCCTACAACCTCCCCTTTAACTGTGAGGTGAGGTGCTGGATGGAGGGGTGAGGTGCTGGGTGGAGGGTGGGAGACCAGGAGGGTGAGGTGCTGGATGGAGGGTGAGGTGCTGGGTGGAGGGTGGGAGGACAGGAGGGTGAGGTGCTGGATGGAGGGTGGGAGACAGGAGGGTGAGGTGCTGGATGGAGGGTGGGAGACAGGAGGGTGAGGTGCTGGATGGAGGGTGGGAGACAGGAGGGTGAGGTGCTGGATGGGGGTGAGGTGCTGGGTGGAGGGTGGGAGACAGGAGGGTGAGGTGCTGGATGGAGGGTGGGAGACAGGAGGGTGAGGTGCTGGATGGAGGTGAGGTGCTGGAGGAGGTGGGAGACAGGAGGGTGAGGTGCTGGTGGAGGGTGGAGCAGGAGGGTGATGTCTGGATGGAGGTGGAGACAGGAGGGTGAGGTGCTGGATGGAGGGTGAGGTGCTGGGTGGAGGGTGGGAGACAGGAGGGTGAGGTGCTGGATGGAGGGTGGGAGACAGGAGGGTGAGGTGCTGGATGGAGGGTGAGGTGCTGGAGTGGAGGGTGGGAGACAGGAGGGTGAGGTGCTGGATGGAGGGTGAGGTGCTGGATGGAGGGTGGGAGACAGGAGGGTGAGGTGCTGGGATGGAGGGTGGGAGACAGAGGGTGAGGTGCTGATGGAGGGTGGGAGGACAGGAGGGTGAGGGTGCTGGATGGAGGGTGAGGTGCTGGATGGAGGGTGGGAGACAGGAGGGTGAGGTGCTGGGATGGAGGGTGAGGTGCTGGGATGGAGGGTGGGAGACAGGAGGGTGAGGTGCTGGATGGAGGGGTGAGGTGCTGGGTGGAGGGTGGGAGACAGGAGGGAGGTGCTGGATGGAGGGTGGGAGACAGGAGGGTGAGGTGCTGGATGGAGGGTGGGAGACAGGAGGGTGAGGTGCTGGATGAGGGTGAGGTGCTGGATGGAGGGGGAGACAGGAGGGTGAGGTGCTGATGGGGGATGGAGGGTGGGAGACAGGAGGGTGAGGTGCTGGATGGAGGGTGAGGGTGCTGGGTGGAGGGTGGGAGACAGGAGGGTGAGGTGCTGGATGGAGGGTGGGAGACAGGAGGGGAGGTGCTGGATGGAGGGTGGGAGACAGGAGGGTGAGGTTGCTGGATGGAGGGTGAGGTGCTGGGTGGAGGGTGGGAGACAGGAGGGTGAGGTGCTGGATGGAGGGTGAGGGCTGGATGGAGGGTGGGAGACAGGAGGGTGAGGTGCTGGATGCGAGGAGGGTGAGGTGCTGGATGGAGGGTGGGAGACAGGAGGGTGAGTGCGGATGGAGGGTGGGAAGGAGGGTGAGGTGCTGGATGGAGGGTGGGAGACAGGGAGGGTGAGGGTGCTGGATGGAGGGTGAGGTGCTGGATGGAGGGTGGGGAGACAGGAGGGTGAGGTGCTGGATGGAGGGTGGGAGACAGGAGGGTGAGGTGCTGGATGGGAGGGTGGGAGACAGGAGGGTGAGGTGCTGGATGGAGGGTGAGGTGCTGGATGGAGGGTGAGGTGCTGGGTGGAGGGTGGGAGACAGGAGGGTGAGGTGCTGGATGGAGGGTGAGGTGCTGGATGGAGGGTGGGAGACAGGAGGGGTGAGGTGCTGGATGGAGGGTGAGGTGCTGGATGGAGGGTGGGAGACAGGAGGGTGAGGTGCTGGATGGAGGGTGGGAGACAGGAGGGTGAGGTGCTGGATGGAGGGTGAGGTGCTGGATGGAGGGTGAGGTGCTGGATGGAGGGTGAGGTGCTGGATGGAGGGTGGGAGACAGGAGGGTGAGGTGCTGGATGGAGGGTGTGGTCTTTTAGCTGTGTTGTCCTTGGTAGGACCCTGTGTTGCCTAGCAGGAGACGTGGAGCTAAGATCTGACAGGACCCTGAGGTTGTTTATAATCAGGATTAGCAGGAGAATTCCAGTGCTTAAGGTCTGAGGGAGATGATCCACATCCTAGTGTAAATAATCCTGATCTGCCAGAACCATGGAGACGAGACAAGCCTCTGCTGAAAGGTAGATACAAACACTGTTGTAAAAGATTTTCCAAAACACTCGAGCTTGACAGAAGCATTAGTGTCTGTGTGTGTGTGTGTGTCAGTGTGTGCGTGTCAGTGGGTTTATAAGGAGGGCCAGGGAGGCTGTAGGATCAGCCTGAATCTTTGATAATGTTGAGTTACAGCAGCAGGTCTAAACCTGTTTTCCCATCACCATTAAATTGAATTACCGAATGGTCTGGAGCCCCTGACTCTGAGGAACAGTGTGGCCCCTGTCAGGCTCTGAGGAACAGTGTGGCCCCTGTCAGACTCTGAGGAACAGTGTGGCCCCTGTCAGACTCTGAGGAACAGTGTGGCCCCTGTGAGACTCTGAGGAACAGTGTGGCCCCTGTCAGACTCTGAGGAACAGTGTGGCTCCTGTCAGACTCTGAGGAACAGTGTGGCCCCTGTCAGACTCTGAGGAACAGTGTGGCCCCTGTCAGACTCTGAGGAACAGTGTGGCCCCTGTGAGACTCTGAGGAACAGTGTGGCCCCTGTCAGACTCTGAGGAACAGTGTGGCCCCTGTCAGGCTCTGAGGAACAGTGTGGCCCCTGTCAGACTCTGAGGAACAGTGTGGCCCCTGTTCAGGCTCTGAGGAACAGTGTGGCCCCTGTCAGGCTCTGAGGAACAGTGTGGCCCCCATCATTTTCTCAGCGGCTGGACACAGCGCAGGAGTGTAGCAGCTGACTGCAGCGTCTGTAACACGATCCGTCTGCCCTCTCAGTCCTGCTCAGGGATCGAAGATCGTGCAGAGGATCCTATCATCCTCTCTCTCTCTCTCTCTCTCTCTCTCTCTCTCTCTCTCTCTCTCTCTCTCTCTCTCTCTCTCTCTCTCTCTCTCTCTGTCTCTCTCTGTCTCTCTCTCTCTCTCTCTGGAGCAGGACAACAGTCTGGGGGCACCTGAAGTCAGACAGAGAGAAGCAGAACAGCAGTGTTAGATCTCACATGATGTAGTTAGATCTCTGTATCCATCCCTGTCCTAAACTCTCTCAGTTCTTCCTGAGGACCATCGGACTGGAAACTCTCAACTCTCACTGGTCAATTATATAACAGCATGAGCTCATTTGCAGCAATGGGACGAAGTGGTTGAGGGTATCAGTCATATAACCTGTGTTGTTCTACCCTGCAGAGGAGGCTGGCTATGCAGTCAGACCGCAGAACAGCTTGGTTCTTGTGCTCATGTATTGTGACAGTCAGACAGCGTCCTGTATCCAGAGACTGGCTGGGATCTCAGACAGCTGCTGATGCTTCAGGCTTCCTTCTTGTGGTCGACACTCATACGTCTGACCACATTTGGAGCAAAGTCGCTTCGAGATTGTTGACTGGTTTGGAACAACTTTTATTGTCCCTACTTGAGGTGGTGGTTGGGGGTGGGGGGTGGGGGTGGGGGGGTGGGGGGGGGGGATCTAATGGAGGATCTGCTCAGTCATGTTTCATCTCTCCAGGCAGATGTCATGTGTTGTGAGAAACTCTCAAACAATGTCCGTTAACTGAGTGACCTCACCTGTTTACATTGATTCATTCATCAGACGCTTTTATCCAAAGCCACTTCCGAGAAAGAGCTTTATTAAAGAGCATCGGTCACTGATCATAACAACCTGATAGACCCCAACATTGCGGGTTGTTAGATTATGAAACATACATCATGTGAAACTTGTTTACATACGGTGGATCTGGATAATTAATCATCATCTCTGACACGAACCCTGACCTATCTGGCTGCTGTTGTTAGTGTTTGCTGTTCAGCTGTGCAGTCATAACCAAGCCCAGGTATTTACAGCTACAGTTTATGACTCAGCCTCAGAGAAATGTGTGAAAGTTATTCAAGCGGTCATCAGCATCACACGCAGACTGAGGGAAAGAAACACACTAGTTTGGCTGAAAGTCGGCTAATTCCTGTCTGGTTGCAGTGAGCAGGGGTCATTTGGCAGAACTACAAAGTTTCTTTCAGAACAACAAACAGCTTGTTGAAGCAGCCGTCACACACATGTACAGCCAGGCTAGCCGAGCTAGCATGCTCTGCTTTAGCCATGTTAGCACAGCCTGGTGCTAACATACTGATAATGAACAATCTTTCATTACTGCTTTACTGATAATGAACAGTCTTTCATTACTGCTTTACTGATAATGAACAGTCTTTCATTACTGCTTTACTGATAATGAACAATCTTTCATTACTGCTTTACTGATAATGAACAATCTTTCATTACTGCTTTACTGATAATGAACAGTCTTTCATTACTGCTTTACTGATAATGAACAATCTTTCATTACTGCTTTACTGATAATGAAACAATCTTTCATTACTGCTTTACTGATAATGAACAATCTTTCATTACTGCTTTACTGATAATGAACAGTCTTTCATTACTGCTTTACTGATAATGAACAGTCTTTACTGCTTTACTGATAATGAACAGTCTTTCATTACTGCTTTACTGATAATGAACAGTCTTTCATTACTGCTTTACTGATAATGAACAATCTTTCATTACTGCTTTACTGATAATGAACAGTCTTTCATTACTGCTTTACTGATAATGAACAGTCTTTCATTACTGCTTTACTGATAATGAACAATCTTTCATTACTGCTTTACTGATAATGAACAGTCTTTCATTACTGCTTTACTGATAATGAACAGTCTTTACTGCTTTACTGATAATGAACAGTCTTTCATTACTGCTTTACTGATAATGAACAGTCTTTACTGCTTTACTGATAATGAACAGTCTTTCATTACTGCTTTACTGATAATGAACAGTCTTTCATTACTGCTTTACTGATAATGAACAGTCTTTACTGCTTTACTGATTAATGAACAGTCCTTTCATTACTGCTTTACTGATAATGAACAATCTTTCATTACTGCTTTACTGATAATGAACAGTCTTTCATTACTGCTTTACTGATAATGAACAGTCTTTACTGCTTTACTGATAATGAACAGTCTTTCATTACTGCTTTACTGATAATGAACAGTCTTTACTGCTTTACTGATAATGAACAGTCTTTCATTACTGCTGTACTGATAATGAACCGTTTTCTCTGTTTACATTTGAACCCGAGC
>CM059296.1:15760000-15857500 GCA_030340665.1 Neosalanx taihuensis | reverse complement strand
AGCCTCCCTCTCCCCCTGGCCCCCCAGCCTCCCTCTCCCCTGGCCCCCCAGCCTCTCTCTCCTCTGGAACCCAGCCTCCCTCTCCCCTGGCCCCCCAGCCTCCCTCTCCCCTGGCCCCCCAGCCTCCCTCTCCCTTGGCCCCCCAGCCTCCCCTCTCCCCTGGCCCCCCAGCCTCCCTCTCCCTTGGCCCCCCAGCCTCCCTCTCCCCTGGCCCCCCAGCCTCCCTCTCCTCTGGCCCCCCAGCCTCCCTCTCCCCTGGCCCCCCAGCCTCCCTCTCCCCTGGCCCCCCCAGCCTCCCTCTCCCTTGGCCCCCCAGCCTCCCTCTCCCCTGGCCCCCCTAGCCTCCCTCTCCCTTGGCCCCCTAGCCTCCCTCTCCCTTGGCCCCCCAGCCTCCCTCTCCCCTGGCCCCCCAGCCTCCCTCTCCCCTGGCCCCCCAGCCTCCCTCTCCCCTGGCCCCCCAGCCTCCCTCTCCCCTGGCCCCCCAGCCTCCCTCTCCCTTGGCCCCCCAGCCTCCCTCTCCCCTGGCCCCCCAGCCTCCCTCTCCCTTGGCCCCCCAGCCTCCCTCTCCCCTGGCCCCCCAGCCTCCCTCTCCCCTGGCCCCCCAGCCTCCCTCTCCCCTGGCCCCCCAGCCTCCCTCTCCCCTGGCCCCCCAGCCTCCCTCTCCCCTGGCCCCCCAGCCTCCCTCTCCCCTGGCCCCCCAGCCTCCCTCTCCCCTGGCCCCCCAGCCCCCCTCTCCCCTGGCCCCCCAGCCTCCCTCTCCCCTGGCCCCCCAGCCCCCCTCTCCCCTGGCCCCCCAGCCCCCCTCTCCCCTGGCCCCCCAGCCTCCCTCTTCCCTGGCCCCCCAGCCCCCCACACACACTTACAATTAAATGTTTTGTTCTTCAGGTGATCAGGCAGTGTGCGTTCGCTCAGACATGTCAGGAGGGGAACATACAAGAACAAAAGCAGGGCTGGTCTGAGGGCTGCAGCCCCCCGAACCTTTGAACCATTTTTGGGAGACTTCCCCCTCTTAAATCTTCAAGTGGGAAAGGTCCCCCCATCATTGTAAAAAGGATGAATCTGGAAAAATGCTATAAATCTGAGATCACAGGCTTTCTCTGGTCCTAGATACATTCTTGCACCTCGGCCTGGTCTGCCGCACACATCTGCCTTGCATTTAGACACATTTACATGGCAGTGGAGTCCACAGCAGACTGCATGGACCTCAGTCCATGAACACCACACACCCCCAAAACATCCACACACACCTCCACACACCCCCACACACCTCCACACACCTCCAAAACACCCCCACACTTGCACATCCACACACCTCCACACCCTGAAACATCCACACACCTCCACACACCACACACATCCACACCCCCACACCTCCACACCCCCACACGTCCACACCCCCACGCCTCCACACCTCCACACCTCCACACACCCACACATCCACACACCCACACCTCCACACACACCCACACCTCCACACACCCCCACACGTCCACACACCCACACATCCACACGTCCACACACCCACACCTCCACACACACCCACACCTCCACACACCCCCACACGTCCACACACCCACACGTCCACACCCCCACACCTCCACACACCCCCACACGTCCACACACCCACACATCCACACCTCCACACACCCACACATCCACACACCCACACCTCCACACACACCCACACCTCCACACACCCCCACACGTCCACACACCCACACGTCCACACCCCCACACCTCCACACACCCACACGTCCACACACCCACACCTCCACACACCCCCACACCTCTACCAGACCTGTGATCTCAGAACTTATGTTCCCAGAATGCTTCACCTTGTTCCTGTCGTTTGTGTTGCAGCTCAGAAGGATCACGCCACCACAGACACTCGCCTAGCAGACGCCCAACAGAGGTAACATGGCCAACACGCTACCAACACGCTACCAACATGCTACCAACACGCTACCAACACACCGTGATCCCTGTGTGTCTCAGTGTCACACACACTGCTATGTGCTCCAGCTTGGATCTTGCCTTATCTTGGGTGGTGAGAGTCTCTGCCAGAGCGTCATCTAATCAGATGTGGACGTGCCAACCAGCAGCTGCTGAGCCAGACTCACAGAAAGATCTGGAACATTTCAGATCAGGAAAAACGCTGGGAAGGACAAACAATGTAAATAGATGATGTTTCCTTGTTTAGAAAGAGAGCAGAGCTGTCTGCTTGACATCGTAACTCTCCCAATTCCAGAACAAATCACCAGCAGAACATTAAGGGGTTTGTGCGAGAAAAAAGAATCTATAAACAATTAAGATTTTGATTGCTTGGGACTTTACAGCGACGCAGCACAGCCTTGTTTTATGTTGCGAAACTCAAGCCAAGACACACATTACAAGAACATGTAGAGAGACACAGAGCGACTTTCACTAAAGTACAGGGACATTCCTACTGAGGCAAGCAGGGTGAAGGTCCTTGACCAAGGACACAACATCATGTTGGCACGGCCAGGAGTTGTGCTGGGAACCTTCTGATTACTAGCCTAGTTTCTTTCTTCTACTCTTGCTCAGCCCCCCCCCCCCCCCCCCCCCCCTCCTGTGTGGAGCTTCAGTGATATGGCTGTGTGCCGCCTCAGAGTGACAGCAGTGTAATGAAGGTGTTGTACCAGGAGGGGGTTGATCAAACAAACCCTCCAGTCTGTCCAACCCAGAGGGCTGCTGCATCTCAGGTTCCCATGGAGACACCTCATAAAAGTGACACGCTCCTGATGAAGACTGGTCCTGGGTGGGCGCTCACATGTGTCCTGCAGAAGGGACACACACACACACACACACGGCTCTGTTACTGCCCTGGTGCTAATAAGGCCAATAGACACCATGTCCCTGCTGGTCAGTGCTGCTCACTAACAGCAGCCCAGCGCAGCAGCAGCAGTGTGAGGCAGAGGGCTAACTTCAGACTAGCTAGCATCACCAGGCTACATGCTTGTTGTTCCAGATGTGCAGGAACAGAACCAGCTTCATGCCTCCTGACAAGCAGAGAAATCAGCTTGACTTCAGGCTTCCCCCCCCCAGCCTGTGGAGGTCAGAGTGATAATGTAGCTTCTGCTACCGACCCTCCCCTGTGGCCAGGCAAGACACACTCTCACTCTTCTTCTCTCTCCTCCCTCTCTCTTTCCCCCTCTCCAGTTTCCAGGACATGGTCAGCTATTTTGGCCTGAAGCCCAAGTCTGGGGAGAAGGAGGTGGCTCCTAGTTTCGTGTTCATGCTGTGGTACGAGTTCTGCAGCGACTTCAAGAACACGTGGAACCGCGAGAACAAGAACATCTCCAAGGAGAGGTGGGTGGGAGGCTGCAGTCCCTGTCTTCTGGTCCCTGTCTTCTGGTCCCTGTCCTCTGGTCCCTGTCCTCTGGTCCCTGTCTTCTGGTCCCTGTCTTCTGGTCCCTGTCCTCTGGTCCCTGTCCTCTGGTCCCTGTCCTCTGGTCCCTGTCTTCTGGTCCCTGTCTTCTGGTCCCTGTCCTCTGGTCCCTGTCTTCTGGCCCCTGTCTTCTGGTCCCTGTCTTCTGGTCCCTGTCTTCTGGCCCCTGTCTTCTGGTCCCTGTCCTCTGGTCCCTGTCTTCTGGTCCCTGTCTTCTGGCCCCTGTCTTCTGGTCCCTGTCTTCTGGCCCCTGTCTTCTGGTCCCTGTCCTCTGGTCCCTGTCTTCTGGCCCCTGTCTTCTGGTCCCTGTCCTCTGGTCCCTGTCTTCTGGTCCCTGTCTTCTGGTCCCTGTCTTCTGGTCCCTGTCCTCTGGTCCCTGTCCTCTGGTCCCTGTCTTCTGGTCCCTGTCTTCTGGTCCCTGTCTTCTGGTCCCTGTCCTCTGGTCCCTGTCCTCTGGTCCCTGTCTTCTGGTCCCTGTCTTCTGGTCCCTGTCCTCTGGTCCCTGTCTTCTGGTCCCTGTCTTCTGGTCCCTGTCTTCTGGTCCCTGTCTTCTGGTCCCTGTCTTCTGGTCCCTGTCTTCTGGTCCCTGTCCTCTGGTCCCTGTCTTCTGGTCCCTGTCTTCTGGTCCCTGTCCTCTGGTCCCTGTCTTCTGGTCCCTGTCTTCTGGTCCCTGTCTTCTGGTCCCTGTCTTCTGGTCCCTGTCTTCTGGTCCCTGTCTTCTAGTCCCTGTCCTCTGGTCCCTGTCCTCTGGTCTTCTAAACCTGGATGCTCTCTCTTAATACGTTACTGGGGAATCCTGCACTGTATCGGCCACAAATGATTGTGTTTATGTACAATGAACTTTATTTGCAGGACTGTTTTCACACCCATAAAAGACGAGTGGTTTGGTTTTTACTAGCTCATTATCTCATCCACCCACTGTACTCCCTCTGCTACACTGAGACTTGTTTACTGTCAGATGGTGTGTGTGTGCACCTCAGGTGTGTGTTGGAGACTGTTGTGATGAACAGCTGCTGTCAAGCTGAATATATGTTTGGTTCCACAAACACTCCAGCATTAGAGAGATCCTCCCTGCAGAAAGTTCTCCACATGATGTCAGATGTTCTTGTTCTGCCAGGTTAAAGGAAGCTCAGGAGAACATTAAGAAGATCACAGCTGAGAAGAGAGTTGAAACCAAGAAGATTAACGCCAACAGTCTGGTAAGATCTGATCTGGTCAGTGTGTCTCTTCCAGCTGGTCCCTCCAGCTCTGATGTCGCCCCTCTGGTGTCCCACAGAAAGAGAGGCTGCGTCAGAAGGAAGCAGGTGGAGCTCCCAGCTGAGCAGGAGGAAGACAAGAGATCACATCAGAGAGATAAAGGAGAAGATAAAGGAGAAGATGAGAGTCTGGCTTCATTCCTCTCTCCTCCACCTCCTCCCTCACACACTGTACCTCCTGCTGCCCCCCGTGCCCCCTTTCTGTGCCCCTGGAGGGTGTCCTCCTCACTAGGACCCTCATCCCCCCTTGAACACTTGTTCATCCCTCCTCCAGCTGTCACAGTGAGGACTCCAGGCTGGATGCTCCACCCTCCCTGTCCCCATGACAACAGCACGCTGGTCTCCATGTTGCAGAGCTCTGTGAGATAAGGTGTGTGTGTGTGTGTGTGTGTGTGTGTGTGTGTGTGTGTGTGTGTGTGTGTGTGTGTGTGTGTGTGTGTGTGTGTGTGTGTGTGTGTGTGTGTGTGTGTGTGTGTGTGTGTGTGTGTGTGTGTGTGTGTGTGTGTGTGTGTGTGTGTGTGTGTGTGTGTGTGTGTGTGTGTGTGTGTGTGTGTGTGTGTGTGTGTGTGTGTGTGTGTGTGTGTGTGTGTGTGTGTGTGTGTGTGTGTGTGTGTGTGTGTGTGTGTGTGTGTGTGTGTGTGTGTGTGTGTGTGTGTGTGTGTGTGTGTGTGTGTGTGTGTGTGGTACAATGTCTGGCTGTACCAGACTGACCTCTCCTGGGTTAGGGAAAAGTGGAGACTTAAAACACAACTCCCCCTCCCTCTCTCTCACACACACACACACACACAACAAAGGATCTGCCATATCTAGCCTAGAGAAGAGTATAGAAGAGTATAGTAGTGTTAGAAGAGTATAGAATAGTTAGTTCTAATAATGAGAGTTGTTCCTGACCTGCTGTCTACCTTAAGCACTTTCCCGCTTGTAAGAGCTGTAGTCCTGGTTACCAGACGGCCTTTCTGATTGGCTGGTTGCTCCTTTATCAAGTTAGCACTTTCAGTTTCTATGCAATCATTGTGTTTCCCAGGTTTGATGGACAGGTTACATCATGTGACAGAGGAGCTTCATCCATTGGTCATTTTAGTAAAATCTGGAAGAACAAAATATTGTTGAAGCTTTTATTGGTCAGGAAACGCTGAATGACTGATGCGTAATGACAGGGATAAATCTCTAGTATGGCCATATATAATGTACATCAAAGACTTATTTTATCCCAAAATAATTTTGTTTTTATCTTCGAGGCTGTATTTTAGTATTTGATTTAGAGATGTAAGGAAGGTTGCATGAAAGTCTGTTTGGGTGAAAGATTCTCTCTGATATCACTAATGCTACACGGTGATGGTTGCTCTATTATAAATAATATTTATGGATACTTAACTTAAAGCAATGATCTGGCTTGGTACAACATGGTCTGTTTATTGATATACATTGAACATTTTATACATTGATTAGTGGAAACTTGTGCATATCAGTTCAAACCATAATGAGCTTAAAACATGGAGCTGCTCCTCGTCATGGTCCAGATATGGAGCCCTGATGTCAGTGTCATCCAAGCTGTTCTGTTCTGGGCCATTAAACTACAAATCAAAGCATAACATTTGTAACAGTTTACCTTAAACGTTTTCCTAAATTGAATATGACCGTTCAGTTAATTTCACTTCTTTATTTTCTCCAGTTTAACTGTTTACTATCTGTTAGATCAGGTCAGTTTCTCTGTTCCACTCTGTTAAAACATCAGTCAGATCAGTAATGAAGGATCCAAAATAAAATATTCATTACAAAGGCTCCAGTGATGATTAAATTATTTTGCTTTATGTAGAATCCCCTTAATTTATCCTTCAGAACATTAGATTCTAGGATCCAAAATAAAAAGCTGTAACACTGTGGGATCAGAGGATTAACACCAGGTTACCGAACTGAAAGGTTTACACACACACACACACACACACACACAGTTCAAGTTTAATTTGAATTTAAGTTCAAGATTTCTGACAAAAATAAGCCATATATTTAATCGCATTATCTTATTTAATGTTGTAAACAAACAGTGAAATAGTGATTCTTGCGAGTTTACATCTAAAATGACCGCAGTTTTACAACAGAACAAATCCTGGAAACATGCTGGAAGCTGGAAAGATGCTTCATGTTCCAAATGAGCCTCATGGATTTAACACGTCTTTACTTTACTGTTAATTCCCCCACTGATTTAGGTTTTAACTGACAAACATTTACAAAAGACCAATATGTCAATATTTTATTTATGTTATTGGACAACCTAGACTTCTCCAAAACTGCATACACAATGTAGACAAAGTATAAGGCTACATACAGTATTTAATGTTTCCATCTCATACATTTTAAACAAACTCTGTACAGCAAACTATTTAACAAATATTCTATAGTATCTATTTATAAAATCAAACTAGCCTATAGGCCTAAAGGTTTACAATCCCCTGA
Source organism: Neosalanx taihuensis (assembly GCA_030340665.1). Lineage (NCBI taxonomy): Eukaryota > Metazoa > Chordata > Actinopteri > Osmeriformes > Salangidae > Neosalanx > Neosalanx taihuensis. The sequence goes on along the minus strand of CM059296.1, from coordinate 15,850,381 downwards.
ATCTCCTGTTAGATTCAAGAATCCCAGAAAGTATCATTTCAATGTCTTTAGCAACTTCTGATCAGAGAAGTTCTGTCTCATCTTATTCCACACAGTGGAAACTCACACAGGGAAACACTGTTCTAGAACAGCTTCATCTGGGGAACACTGTTCTAGAACAGCCTCATCTGGGGAACACTGTTCTAGAACAGCCTCATCTGGGGAACACTGTTCTAGAACAGCCTCATCTGGAGAACACACATCCAGACTCATCTGAAGGTGAAACAGCAGGTTACTGTCGCCACGAATATAATTCACTTGATGTGAAATTAGATGGACACAATAAGACCAGTTTGATTAAGCAGGATTGTTTCACTAAGATATCTAATGAAGATGGATCAGTGATCTACTGATCCCAGTGCGGGTAAATGTGATCTTTAAGGTTGAGGCAAATGGATCATTTCCTTGGTTTGAATAGTCCACTGGTTCATTTATGATCAGGTCAAGACTGACCACTCCAATGAAGACTTCATCAGTCTAGTCCAGGTCTATGGATATACAGCGACACTGCTTGACCCTCTGGATCCTCTTCCTCTTGGTGGGGGGCTGCTGGTCTGGGCAGGTCAGGGTGAAGGTCATGGTGGTGAAACGCTTCGGTTTACAGAAGGAGCAGGACTGGAAAGCCCCCTCCTCTCTGCGTACATGTCTGGGGATGTAGAAGGAGTTACACTGTCCGTAGCAGAACCTGTTGATGATGGTGCGGCTGATGCAGCCCTCTTCATGGATGCTCTGTTTGAGGGGCTGAGTCTTACACCAGTCCCTCTTGAGATAACGACGCTCTGTGACGTGTAGAGCCTCCTGGCTGGACTCCAGAACCTCTTCTGCTGGAGCAGCGGAGCTCTTCCCCCGGCCTCTGGAGGCTGAGCCCGGCTGAGGAGGCTGGGGCTGCTGCTCTGATTCGTTGGGGTTGTTCTTGTCTGGATGTGGGATGGAGCCCTGGGAGCCTCGGTTCCTTTTGGAGTCCACAGGAGAGGCCAGCAGCCCCAAGATGAGCACCAGACCCCAGAGGACACGAGCTGATGTCACCATCCTGAAGGAAGAGATCATGCATCATTCAACCTTCTGCAACAACCCTGTAAGTCATCATTATGCTGCGTAAAGACGCATGATAGTATCTGCTGTTCCATGTAATTGTTCATAAAAGACCATTTGTATTAACTTACCTAAGCATTATTTACAATGATAAAAATGTTAATCTAATTCTTTGGTTAATTAAAGCAGTAAGCGTGCAGACAAATTCTACACCAGATGAGACTAAATCATTAAGACAACCCTGCACGCGCGAGTCAAACTGATCTGCCACATTATGGCACGAGCCTGTTTGATGTCCTGGGGAAGTGTTGATGCTCATATTGGCATGAAGCCTCCGTGTTCATACTAACAGATGACTAACAGATTAACAGATTTCGTATAGAATCATTCGATAGTGTAGCATAGAGAAGGTGTGTGTTAGATCTAAAGAACTAAGATAAGAAGCTCGTTCTAGTTGAAGAATACACGAACTGTAAAAATAATCAAATTCACTTACCTGTCAAAATATCCACGAGTGAAATGTTCTCTGGTGGGTCTGCGGGGTCCAGAGGCGCGAGGCTGCTAACGGGATGGCGCGCGGTGCTGACAGGCTGCAGGGCAGCTTCCATAGACAGAGGCTGTGGTTCAGATCCACACTGCAGCAGAGCAGCACTGTCTCTGTCTTTAAAGCGTCTCCCAGCTGAGAACATCAGAACATCCTTCTACATTATTGGCTGAGCACCATGAGGGGGAAATGCAAACTATCCGCCCCCTCAACACTGAACTCTGTAGAACAAACAAGCATGAGATCTCTGATCTGCAGAGCACAATGTGTCTGTTAAAGATTTGACGCATATACGTAATAATAATAAATATTAATAATAAATGCAAATACATAATAATAATAATAATAATAATAATAATAATAATAATAATAATAATGTATAGTATACTAATATAATATATTAACACAAATACATAATAATACATAAATAATAATAAATTGTATTTGTTAATCAGATTTATAAATGCTACTTGAATATTAATTCCCAAATTTCCGCCTACAGTGAAGCTAATGACATGACCTCGTGCTAATTTGGGCCTAAAAGTCTTGCGCTCGTGACACCTGATGTTTCCGCTCCGCTGAAGGGATCAAGGCCACGCGCACAGAAAAGGGGATTTCAGAAATGGTTAAAAAATTGTTTTATAAAATACATTTATTAAATCAACGATTTTCTTAGGTCTATTTGCACAATCTGGACAATTTATTATTTCCATTTCTCTTCACAACCCCGCAAGACCAAATTAATAAATATAGACTGTCTGGAAACTTGATGTTTAGTTTGTTACATAGCAAGAAATATCCTTTATCAAGAAATATATATGTATCTTATTCTATATCAAACCTACAAATAAAGTTGATGTATGACGCAAACGAAAAAGTAATTTAAAGGGTTAAAATATTGTTTTAAACATGTCAGGGTGTCTAGTTTTGGGGACAAGTCTTCAAACAGCAGGATTAACTGTTTACTTTCCTTTAAACTGAACAATATGTCTTAATTTTGTCACAAACAATGCAAATCGTTTCAGTAAATCAACTAAATCATTTTAAATAAAAATATTGACAATCCCGACGGCTTTGAACTTTTCAATCAATCAGATTAGAAGCCGAAATATTTTCACTTTATTTAGAAGAAGTAGCCTATTTTAATTTATTCGTGTCAGAGAATATTTTAAAAAATTGTGTCTGATTCCTGCATAGTAACTGATTTTGATGCATTTTATGTCAGACTACTTTATATCTGCAAAGTGAATCGTCTAAACTATTTATAATATGTTTATACTAATGTGCAGGAATACATTTTTCAACTGGCAAACATTATAGATTCACACATTCTTGGCAAAAGTCACATAAATTAACTTTCTTCCGAGTGGATAAATAAATTAATTAAAGTGTGTCTAGACTATTTATGAAAGGTTTGGGATTGCTCTATCAAAAATGACAAAATGACATAATAAAAATAAATACATAACGTCATTGTAAAATAAAGACATGGATTTGCTGCCTGCACTATAGTACAAATGTAGGTTTTTAAGTTAAAGTTGACTTAGCTTCATGTATTTGAACCTTTATGTATTTGAAGTTAATAGCAGAGTTCAGATGTAGTGACCTTGCATGTCAGCTCCATCCATCCTGTGTGTTTCCATCAGTCCAGGATCCCTCTCTGTCCATCTGTCAGGCACATGGAGGCTGCCTGGCCTCCAACATGGAGGCTGCCTGGCCTCCAGATCTGTCAGGCACATGGAGGCTGCCTGGCCTCCACACATGAAGGCTGCCTGGCCTCCGGATCTGTCAGGCACATGGAGGCTGCCTGGCCTCCAACATGGAGGCTGCCTGGCCTCCAGATCTGTCAGGCACATGGAGGCTGCCTGGCCTCCACACATGGAGGCTGCCTGGCCTCCACACATGGAGGCTGCCTGGCCTCCAGATCTGTCAGGCACATGGAGGCTGCCTGGCCTCCAACATGGAGGCTGCCTGGCCTCCAACATGGAGGCTGCCTGGCCTCCAGATCTGTCAGGCACATGGAGGCTGCCTGGCCTCCACACATGGAGGCTGCCTGGCCTCCAGATCTGTCAGGCACATGGAGGCTGCCTGGCCTCCACACATGGAGGCTGCCTGGCCTCCAGATCTGTCAGGCACATGGGGGCTGCCTGGCCTCCACACATGGAGGCTGCCTGGCCTCCAGATCCAGCATGTCAACATCATGTGAAGGAGATCCAGACACACTAACGAACACGGAACGTGTTTTATGTGTTCTACTGTGTGAAGTTCAGCTGTGGTTTAGTACCTGAACACTGAATCAGTCTGTTTACAAGAAAACTGTCACAACAGTGGCATATAACTTTCATTTCCAGTTAACAATTTTAATATGAGCCTCATGAATTGATTTAAACCAAGGGAACAACATTGTGTGACCGTTACCAAATGACCGTGTCCAGATCATGTCCTTACCAGGAGTGGAGGTCTGCTGAGAAGCAGCTGCTTTAAACAGCTGAACTGATGTTGGAGCCATGCCTGACAGCAGGACGCCCCCTTGAGGAGGCAAACCGCAACTACAAGAACTCAGCTGATCTGAATGATGCAGGTAAGGAACCAAAATGTTTAGAAAAGATGGTATTTATTTGTTTTGAAGCAAACATTCAACTTGTAAAGCATTTGCTAGAGGTTCTGAAATCAAAAGACAGCAGGACATTTAAAGGTACCATCAATACTGTATGAATGAAGATTTATTCATAAACCTACAAAAGGTACCATGATCTTTAAAACCTTAACAAAGCAAACTAAACTAAGACCTTGATCAGATTCCATTTCATACTTTTCTCCCTAACAGTTTTCTTCCTAAAACCAAAATAGGAATAAGATAAATACCATTAAATGTAAAACATTGCAGCCATACTCCCAACTGTACATCATTTGGTACTAAAAACTACCCAACACTCAACACTCATGCTTTTAAGGTGTCATAACATGTGCAAAGCTGTTCTCACACCAACACAAGTATAAGAACACACAGGTGAAGGAACAGCACAGCCTCTCTCTGAGAACAGCCTCTCTCTGAGAACAGCCTCTCTCTGAGAACAGCCTCTCTCTGAGAACAGCCTCTCTGAGAACAGCCTCTCTCTGAGAACAGCCTCTCTGAGAACAGCCTCTCTCTGAGAACTGCCTCTGAGAACAGCCTCTCTCTGAGAACTGCCTCTGAGAACAGCCTCTCTCTGAGAACAGCCTCTCTCTGAGAACAGCCTCTCTGAGAACAGCCTCTCTCTGAGAACAGCCTCTCTGAGAACAGCCTCTCTCTGAGAACTGCCTCTGAGAACAGCCTCTCTCTGAGAACAGCCTCTCTCTGAGAACAGCAGTTAGGAATCATAATAAATTATCCCCTGATACATGAAGAGTCATTGGAAGGAGGTTTTGGGTTCAGAGGTCACCCAGCCAGACTGCAGGACCAGCAAAGTGACGGGAAGAGCCAACAGGAAGTTGGGTGTTTTTACTACAGATCTATCGGTTTGGTGGCAGACAGCAGCCTCCCATTATTCAGCGGTTGCCGTGGAGACCCTCTATAGTGCGTCTCATCCTTCTCCATCTGGTCCAACGTTGACCCCTGACCTCCTGCGCTCGTCTTCCTGCAGGGGGCAGCGTCTGCTCTAGAGGGCAGCTGGTTGGTCAGGTCTCCTAGCACCCCAGGCCTCAGCTTGGGCTTCCTGGGCGGGACTGGTGGTCTGGTCCTGGTGGGGCGCACCTGGTCCTGGCTGACCCAGACGCCCATGTCTGGACCCTGGCAGAGCTGGAGCTGAGGCACAGCTGCCAGGCCACCCTCCAGGCTGACTGCCCGGCCCCCCTCCAGGCCCACAGAGCCTCCCCGCTCCCCCAGAAGGGAGTTGATCCTGCGCACAGACTGACGCACGGGGGTCCTCTGGAACTTGAGCGGGGAGCGGATCATGGCAGCCTGAGCTTGAGGAGAGAACAGGGTCAGCTTGTTGAAGCGCTGGATGTGGTCGGCCACTCTGAGTCTGCGTGTCTCCAGCGTGCCTGGAGAGGACTGCTGCTCTGGGCTGCTAGCCCCCGCAGGGTCCCCAACATCAGGCTCAGGAACCAGCACAGCTTTGGTGGAGGGTAGAGGGGAGGTCTGGTCATGGGGCAGACCTAGTCCTGAGGCTCGGTAGGGGGTGGACTGGAACCCAGATGAGGCTTTCAGCTGGAAAGAGGCTGGACTCTGGATGTCCAGAGCATCGATCAGCCTGCTGCAGTTCTGCTTCTCCCCAGCCTCCTCTTCCTCAAAGCCCCCCACCCCGGACCTGGCCAGGGTACCATCACCAGTCTGTTCTGCAGGACAGCACACCCCCATGTCAAACAGAGCGCTGTCTATGTGCAGGGGCGACAAAGAGACCATCTCCATCTGACCAAAGGTGATGTTCTGGTTATCAGCCAGGATTCTCTGAGGGGTGGAGTAACCAGAGAAGTCCTTGTTCAGGATCATGAGCCTGGGTATGCTGGGCTGAGGAGGAGGAGGCATTAACTCAGGAGATGGGCTGGTCCTGGGTGGTTGTGGCTTTGTTTGTCCAGCAGGGGTGCTGTGGTCTGGTAGGACACTCTGCAGGTCACTCCCAGACTCAGAGAAAGCCCTGATCTTGAGCAGGGTGGGGCCGGTCAAGGTAAGAGCCTCACAGAGGGAGCCCTGCCGCTCCAGGCTTACAGCCCCGGTGGAGCAGCTGAGCTCTGGGGACTGGCTGGCTACAGCGGGGGGCTTGGAGGTGAGGATGGCTGGGGACTCGGAGGTGAGGATGGCTGGGGGCTCGGAGGTGAGGATGGCTGGGGCCTCGGAGGTGAGGATGGCTGGGGCCTCGGAGGTGAGGATGGCTGGGGCCTCGGAGGTGAGGATGGCTGGGGGCTCGGAGGTGAGGATGGCTGGGGCCTCGGAGGTGAGGATGGCTGGCTCTGAGGAGTAGTAACTGCTCTTCAGACAGGCGTTCATGGGGGTGTCGCTGAAGGAGTTGAAGCCCAGGATGTCAGGGGTGTCTGGGGTGTCTCTGCTCCAGGAGCCCTGCTGGGAACTGCCGTCACACTGAGGGGTGAGCAGGTTATCCTCTGACTTACTGATGAACCTGGAGCCTGAGGAACACAAGAACACAGAACAGCAGCTGACAAAGAGGAACACTGAGGAACACTGAGGAACACTGAGGAACACAGAGGAACACTGAGGAACACTGAGGAACACTGAGGACCACAGAGGAACACTGAGGAACAGGACAGGTGTCAGCAGACAGACCAGGGTACCCAGTCTCCTGGAGGTACTCACCCCGGGAGGAGGTGCTGTTTCTGGGCACGCTGGAGCTGAGAGCTGGGCGTCTGGGTGCTGGGTCTCTGGGTCGGATGCTGCTGTTGTTCTCCTGTGTGGCCAGTCTCCAGCCAACGCCCTCTGACCCCTGAGGCAGCATGATATGACACTAAGATGAAGGCTTCTACACGTTACACGCATGTTAGGGGTAAATCGAACTCTTCAGTCTTGACATTACATGAGTGTTATAATCTTATTAATCAATTAAATTGCGTTAATCAAATGAGATTAAATTAAATTCAAGGGTAAATATTCTTCAGAGTGTTATTAAGTTAGTAACTCAGAAGAAATGTGATAATAGACTTTTGTCTTTGCTCAGTATAATTTTATTAAGTGGCAAATATACATAAATTACCCACTTCAGCAACATATTTCAAATGACCCAAAACATGGGATTGTTTGGATAAATATATTTGGTTAAATATATTACATTTCACAAAAGTTAATTTATTAAATCCTAATAAATAGGATTAATTGATAGTTCTAACTTAGTTGTAAAACACAGAAGATGAGGATTGAAATGCTAAGATATCCTAAACCCGGATCAACCATAAACCATAAATTCACCTCTGTATAAAGTTCACATCTATATAAAGTTCACCTCTGTATGAAGTGCCTAAATTGCCAACAATTTTACAAATAGGCGGAAAGTTAAAACCATCATGCAAATGACTGTTAAACATTCTAGTAAGTTTAGATAACAGCACCATAACCTGTGTTAAAGTGCCTGTGTGACCTAGTACCCCAGAACTGCATTTCAACAATTCCTTCTGATTAAGAAGGTTAAAGCCTGGCTAGGCTGTAGTGACCTGCCTGCAGGTGAGTTAACCCAGGTGAGCTAGCCCAGGTGAGCTAATCCAGGTGAGCTAACCCAGGTGAGCTAACCCAGCACTCACAGTCTCTTTGCTGCTTCTTCCTAAACTGAAGCGCAGGCGAAGGGACTTCCGGACGGCTTCCTTCTTGGTGACTTTAGGAGAGAAGCAGCCAGCTTTCCCAGAATCCACTCTGGAAGACAAACACATGACTGGTGACTCAACAAGTGCTGGGGGAGGGGGCAGAGCAAAGGGGGAGGGGCACAGAGAGGGGGCGGGGCTACGTACCGGCTGACAGCATGTCTGTGACTCAGTCTTCTGCTCCTCCTCTGCCCAGAGCTAGCTGCCTGCCGATTGGCTGGTCCAGCTGAAGCCTGAGGATTCTGGGAAACATTCATGGATCTGCTGGGATCTAAAGATGAAAACAGGAACAAGAGAAACGTCAGAGAAACAAACAGAGGAAGCCAGAAGCGACCTGCTTCAGGTGAGGCCAGGTGAGGTGAGGCCAGGCCAGGTCAGATGAGGCCAGGCCAGGTCAGATGAGGCCAGGTGAGTTCTACCTGCAGCAGGTGTAGACACCACCCCAAACAGAGAGCTGGGCAGTAACTCTATACCCAGACTCTTCTTGATGGATCTGCGTTTCTTGTTGGAGAGACCACAGCTGTGGCCAGACTCCTGTGGGAGCTTTCGTTTGATGTTTGGTGTCATGATCACAGGGGTGGCAGAGGAGAAGACTGGGGAGAGGGGAGGATCACAGAGATTAGGCAGGATCACAGAGATTAGGCAGGAACCCAAGGAACTCAGAGCAAATCATTCTGATGCAAATCCATTAAAGTCATCATGAGCACAGATTCACAGGATTTGTAATTAAGGAAAGAGATAATGACAAGCATCACAGGCAGGACGGTCTGCTACGAAGCATCACAGGCACTGGCATTCAATCAACCACAGGAAATAAAACCAGTGCAGCAACAACAATCTAAAAGCACATCAAGCCGATCAGAGAAGAGATTAACAATGGGGTTGCATTTCTCAGTGAAAGTCAAGCAGCTGATCATGATACAAGCTTGATGAATGAACAGGCTTGGTTGTTCTTCCTGCTCTAACAGGTGGGACCTAACCTGGATACCTACCACACCTGTCTGGCAGCGGACTGGCAGTGGGAGTTCTACTAGTTCTGAACTTATTCAGAGCTCCACTGACCAGATCTGTAACACGAGAGCAAACAACAACATTCACATTCAGCTAACCTGCTAACCCCGCCCACTGAAGCACACATTACATGACACCCAGCAGACTGCACAGAGCAGTAAGAGTGACCTCTCCTCTCCCTGTGAGCTCAGCAGGAGGCGCTCAGCAGGAGGCGCTCAGCAGGAGGCGCTCACCTCCTAAACTCCTCCTGCGTCTCCTCTTCAGCCCTGTTGAAGAGTCCATCTCCTCAGCTTCCTCCAGGGATGGAGACAGAAGCTCACTGCCCAGCATGGCTGGAACCTTTTCCACCAGAAACCCTGGAACCACCCCTACAGACACACAAATCACACACACACACACACACACAAACACACAGTTTAGCCAAAATTCTTACACTAGGACACTAAGAAAGGCAACCATGAGGTCTTTCACACGTCAGTAAAAGGTTCTTTTTCTGCTCATCAACAGGAGGTGCGAGGTCAGTACCGATGTCCTGGGCGTTCTCTATGAGACAGTGGATGACAGCTGCCTGCAGACGGAGCCTCTTCTCTGTGTTGCTGTTCATCTTCTCAGTACCGTCTCCTGCATGCAGCAGGCTGGGAGTCAGAATCAAGGACAGGTTGCTGCTGTCCATCTTGTTAGCTGCACTCCTGGAGATAAAGATCCACACAGAACATGAAGCACCAGGCACAGCTAAATGAAGCACCTTAATAGTGAAGGTATGGAAGACAGGGGAGGCTGTACCTCTGAGAAACATCGTAGAGGAAGCTGCAGAAGTATCTGAGCAGGCTGATGTTCCTGTCAGGCAGCACACAAGACAGCAGCATGGTGGCAGAGGTCCTCTCCTCAGAGCTGGACAGCTGCTGGGCCCTCAGGAACGACTCCTGCAGCTCTGCTGGCACCACCGGCTCTGGAAGCTCCCGGAAGAACTGCTTGACCAGACCAGCCACATCGCAGGGCAGCGCAGTGGAGAGACACTCCTCACCCTGGTCCAGCTTGGCCTGGGGACACAATGGAGCCTCTGTTGGAGTGTTCCCACAGTCAAGGTCCCCCCCCTGACCATTGAGAGCAAGGTCCCCCGTCCCCCCTCTCTTTTGAGAGCAAGGTCACCCTCAGACATCACTCACCCGCAGAGCTTTCAAACGAACAATAGAGCCTGACTTTCTGAACAGGCCTTCAGTGTGTATGTGCTCCTGGAGGATGGAGCAGGCGACCAGCAGGAAGCTGGGGACGTCCCCGTACACCACCGAGCTCTGGGCCACGCCCTCCAGGGGAACCCCAAACACCTTCCCCTGAGAACCACACACACGCATGACAACACACTCCCTTCAAGGCTGGTTTCAAGAGAGATGGCGTGCAGGTTAAATACATTTTTCCCCCCGACTAGTAACTCCTTTATAATCTAATTATGAAGCACATCAATCAGATTTCTGCTGATGGTTTCAGGGTATTCTAGTCTGCACATGATCCTACAGTTGCAGCCAGATTTGCCCTCAAACGTCTGGTTCTGCATTCCACAGCTGTTCTCACCTGATCTAAAAGGTCAAACATTCCTGTGTTTTAGAGGGAACATTAACTTTACATTTGAAAAACAACATCCTGGATGACTAGCTGTGTGTTTTAGTCTGTAAAGATCTCAGTCTATAGCTGGAAAGAGGAAGAGTCATTACAAGCCTTCAATTGTGCTCAGTCTAACCCAAGTTAAATGTAATTACCTGTAGCAAAGATAACAACTGCCTCTTAATCAGTACATGGACATGGCTGAACAACACTCCACTGCCTTACAGCAAAGGTTTCATTGTCTAATACCGCAATTTCATAATGTTATATTTATATACGATATTTGACTTAATTTCGAGCATATCAAGTTTAAAATAGAGTTTAATTTCTGCGATCTCAAAGTAACAATCGTGAAGTTGTTGAACCAATCTTGGATTAAAACACTAACAATGTGTCTGTAACAAAAGATGTTATAAGTGTGACTCTTAATAAAGCCTCTATGTAAATGAGCTGTTCACACTAAACAAAGAGTTTTTCACTCTGCAGGTCTAACAGCTGTTCTGTCTGGGTAGTAAAACTCTTGTTTTAAATCAGATCATTCTTGATAAAGCAGAATAGTGATGAAGTGTGAATGTTGTTGTATAATAGCAGTGTTATAATAACAGTGTTATAATAACAGTGTTATAATAACTGTTATTAACTCACCGAGCTGCTGTCTGTCATTTTACTGGCACTTCCTTTATTTTTGTTCCAGTTTTTGGTTTTAATCCCAAACTCAGTTCGAAGGTGTTGAACAGCAGCCAGTCTGAACATGTTTCTTTCCACAATCTTCATTTTCACGTCAATAAATAATCAAACTTTGTTATTTTATCATCAGTAAACTAACCTGACCTGAAGCCCCTCGTCAACAAAACTCCCTTTCTTCTCGCTAATCTCTTTCTACTGTAAACCAACATTAATACCAACCATTCTGTCTGCTCTATATTAACAAACTTATCACATCATCTGCTCTATATTAACAAACTTATCACATTATCTGCTCTACAATAACAAACTTATAAACCAAAACCTTCCTTAAACATCGCTTCTAACAGAGCCTCACTAGCTGCTAACAGGCTAACTTCATGTCTGAACTTCACATTTCCGCTCCTCTTTCAAACGGCAGCTCTGCGTCATGCTACGCTGTGATTGGCTAGACCACATTCAGCTACGCTGTGATTGGCTAGACCGCATTCAAAATCTTCCGCAGAGAAAGTGCTCTTTACCGCCCCTAGCGGATCACCAAACCACTACATGGTATTGACAACTTTATTTTTTTTAATAAATAGAAACACTTATTCTAGTCAAAGCTGCATGTAAAAAGGTTGTAATGGCCTTAAAGTGAACCTTTGTTGTTCTGAAGCATGTTTACTTCCAAACACTGATACACAACAAAAAATGACATCACAAATTTACTGTCACAAGGATTTCTTTTTATTACAACAGTACATGTATATACAGTAACGTAAGCAGTACAAATGTGGTGTGGGTGAGATGTTTAGAAGCACTTCCTGTGGACGATGGAGGGACCTGCCTCATCATACTCCTGTTTGCTGATCCACATCTGCTGGAAGGTGGACAGAGAGGCCAGGATGGAGCCTCCGATCCAGACAGAGTACTTCCTCTCTGGGGGGGCGATGATCTGCAAGGCACAGGCTCACGTCAGTACAGTCGACACAGGACAGCACAGCAGAGTCAGCCAGCGTTACCTGTGACTCTGTCAAGTTATGAAGCCTCACCTTGATCTTCATGGTGGAGGGAGCCAGAGCGGTGATCTCCTTCTGCATGCGGTCAGCGATACCAGGGTACATGGTGGTACCTCCAGACAGCACGTTGTTGGCGTACAGGTCCTTACGGATGTCAATGTCACACTTCATGATGCTGTTGTAGGCAGTCTCATGGATACCAGCAGACTCCATACCTGGAGGGCAACATCACAGCAGCTTAGCACACACCTGGCAGGTAAACTCTGACCCCATGGAGCCACACACCTGGCAGGTAAACTCTGACCCCATGGAGCCACACACCTGGCAGGTAAACTCTGACCCCATGGAGCCACACACCTGGCAGGTAAACTCTGACCCCATGGAGCCACACACCTGGCAGGTAAACTCTGACCCCAGGGTGCCACACACCTGGCAGGTAAACTCTGACCCCATGGAGCCACACACCTGGCAGGTAAACTCTGACCCCATGGAGGAGGACAGGAGGTGAGACTCACCGATGAAGGAAGGCTGGAAGAGGGTCTCAGGGCAGCGGAAACGCTCGTTGCCGATGGTGATGACCTGACCGTCAGGAAGCTCGTAGCTCTTCTCCAGGGAGGAAGAGGAGGCAGCGGTGGCCATCTCATTCTCAAAGTCCAGAGCCACATAGCACAGCTTCTCCTTGATGTCACGCACGATCTCACGCTCAGCTGGAGGGAAGAGTTCAGGGGGTGAGGAGAGTTCAACACACTAAAGCAGTGGTCTTCAACCCTGGTCCTCAGGACCCACTGTCCTGCATGTTTTAGATGTTTCCCTGCTCCAACACACCTGATTCTAATGCATGGGTCGTTATCTAGCTCTGAAGAATCCTGGTAAACGATCATGCATTAGAATCAGGTGTGTGGGAAGGGGGAAACATCCAAAACATGCAGGACAGTGGGTCCTGAGGACCAGGGTTGAAGACCACTGCACTAAAGGGACGTTTGAACACAGTTATCTTTGTTCTACATCCTCACCGGTGGTCACGAAAGAGTATCCACGCTCTGTCAGGATCTTCATCAGGTAGTCAGTCAGGTCGCGACCGGCCAGATCCAGACGCATGATGGCGTGGGGAAGAGCGTAACCCTCATAGATGGGGACATTGTGGGTCACACCATCACCAGAGTCCAGCACAATACCTGCAGGCGGGAGAGCAAGTACAAGAGTCAGACACACCCCTCTCCTGCTGCAGGCACCAGTTGACACTGTGGAATTCCTCCCAAACATTTGTCAGATCATAAAAGAACAATGCTGCTGACATCAACAGAGCTAAAGTCATCACATCCACTGCCAAACAGGGATTAACCCTGGTCCTCCACAACGAGTGTGAGATTCATATAGCTTGTCAGACAGCCAAACTGTCAACACTAGTATTATACATCTACGCATCAAGCTATTCTGGGTCCATTATATATGACTTCATAAATAGTTGTTGCTGTAGCTGGAGAGGAGAGCAGCTCACCGGTAGTACGGCCAGAGGCGTACAGGGACAGCACAGCCTGGATGGCCACATACATGGCTGGGACGTTGAAGGTCTCAAACATGATCTGGAGGAGACAGAAACACAAGCAGGAGGTCACGTCTCTGTAAGTCCAGCAGCTTCCTCCACAAGCAGTGATCAGAGTGGGTTGTACCTGGGTCATCTTCTCCCTGTTGGCCTTGGGGTTGAGGGGGGCCTCAGTGAGCAGGGTAGGGTGCTCCTCAGGGGCCACACGGAGCTCATTGTAGAAGGTGTGATGCCAAATCTGACCAGGAGAGGAAACACATATCAGAACAGGAACACACTGTCCCAGCCATGTTGACAGGGTGAAGGACTGAGGGAATCTGACAGTAGAATCCTCCTGGGTCACGTGACAGTAGAATCCTCCTGGGTCATGTGACAGTAGAGCCCCACCTTCTCCATGTCGTCCCAGTTGGTGATGATGCCGTGCTCGATGGGGTACTTCAGGGTCAGGATACCCCTCTTGCTCTGGGCCTCGTCTCCCACATAGCTGTCCTTCTGACCCATACCCACCATCACACCCTGGAGGACAGAGGAGCCAGCTTAGCAACACAGGGAACACACAGCACCATCACTAACAACTCACGGTCCAATCCCAGCCCAGCTGTCAGTCATGTGAGGTGGGATGATGGGTGCTTGGTGTTCCCCAGGACAGGGTACCTGGTGACGGGGCCTTCCAACGATGGAGGGGAAGACAGCGCGGGGGGCGTCATCTCCAGCGAATCCAGCCTTGACCAAGCCAGAGCCGTTGTCGCACACAAGGGCGGTAGTTTCGTCGTCGTCACACATGGCTGTTCTTCACTGGTGGTCTGTGGGTGACGGGGGAGGGAGGGGGGAGAGAGGGGAGGGGGGGGGAGTGAGACGTGTGCAGCTGTCTAAACCATTCCTGCCATAGGCAGCATAGTAGGAACACCAGAGATAACTGAACAAAACCGGATATGTTAACACTGTTGGAATGACAAGAACCAGAATATTAGCTTTTGAGGAAATGTGATATTGTTGTCTCTTAAATGTTATATTTTCTCTGTCGATCAGCTGAAAATACCACCAACAGCAGTCGTCCCTCAGTGTCTTACTGGTCCCCTTACCGGATGAACACGCTGCTCAGGAACCAAAGCTGGGACTTTATTTTGGTCCCAACTTCATGTGCTGATACTGTATCTGAGTGTTCAGAAGAGTTCCTGGGAGGTTCAGGGGTGCTGAGGCAGGGCCATAGAGGGGCATGCCAGTATCAGGAGCAAAGATCCTCCATCTATTTTAAGCTTCCATCTCCCTCTGCTCCCAAACACGGCAAAGTAGGAGCCATGCTGGCCTGTGCTAGAGCCTATGCTGGTCTCTGTGCTGGGGTCTGTGCTAGGGTCTGTGCTGGGGACTGTGCTGGAGCCTATGCTAGAGTCTATGCTGGTCTCTGTGCTGGGGCCTGTGCTGTGAGCTGAGCTGTGCTGGAGACACTGTAGCCCCTATCTGATGCTGTATCCAGTCAACAGAATTCAGCAGTAACAAACATAACAAACAACAAAAATCACTCATCCCCTACCCCCCTATCATTTCCACTTTGAGGGTATTCTCTTATTTTACTTTTAAATACTAAAGTTTACACTCGCACTATGAGTCCAGTTTGAAACAACACTGCCAAGATTGATTGATCATCTTTGCTAGATCAATACACTTTCCAAATAACTTAAACATGGACAAACATAAACCAACATACACTTGCAGTAATCCTGACATCCTATAAAGATGACTGTGTTGTGAAAATCACTCACCAAGCTGAATGACTGGATAGATGCTTCCACTGGGACAGAGGAGCAGAGAGACAAGAGCCCTTAAATAAGAACTGGGGGTCTTCGCTGTTGGGGGAGGGGCTACGGTTGTCTTGGGGAGGGGCTACGGGTGGTTGGGGGAGGGATTACGGGTTTGCTCAAGTCCAAATAAGAACCACAAAAACACAACAACCAGGAAGACCGCGGTGCTCTTATCTGAGCAGGCTGGAGAAGGAAACCCCAAATGGGAATACTAGTAAACCAGACTGAGCAGGTCATCTGTAGGACAGCAGGGAGGGAGGAAGGGTTACAGATGTTCATGTCATACAGGGTGTGACAAGTTATATTCTTTGACTTTTTCACAAAATAGTTTTTACTTTGGGCTTAGAAAATATCTGTGAAAATGTGGAATCCCTTTAGAAATGGGTTGATGTCAATCAACAGGGCATCAGTCACTAAAAACACTTAAACACTTAAAAGTCACTTAAAAAGGCCATGTGTCTGATTTGAGTTATCAGAGAACTTTAATGATCAGTTTGTGACATGTATTCCTTTAGCAGACACTTTAATCCAGAGTGACTTCCAAGAGAGAACTTGATGTTAGGGGAAGTCAGTCACAGACGCAGAATGGGGGGATGTTACCCCCTGGGTTTTGTCAGGTCGGGGTGTCAGTCGCACCTCCTACATGAGGCTCAGACAGCAATGAGCCCCCCCCCCCCCCCCCCCTGGGTTCAGACCCCCAGGACACTGAATATGTCCCCAGGCTGCTGGTATGTGAGCTGAGCCCCTAAACCAGGAACAGCTGAGGGAGACGCCAGTCATGTCCTCTCATTCAGCCAGCTGTCTGATTGGCTCACTGGTTGCACAGCTCAGCCCTGATTGGCCCAGCCGTCTCCTTTTAGGGTCATGGTGAGTAACAGGTGGTGTGAATGGGCATCTAGAGAGTGTCCGAGGCGTTCAGCTCCTCAGCTCCTCCATGATTGGCCTAAATCCAGCCCCTCTAACACCTTCAGTCTCTGTGTTCCTTAAGTGGAAATGCTTTTATCCTCTCATCAAACTCATGAAGATGTTTGATTCCCAGACTGACTGAAGTCTCTGGGTTACCTTGTATGCAGTCTGATCTCATGAACATGGTTTAATATGATCTGAGGTGGGACAGGATGTGTATGTGAGGCCAGACAAGGTAGTTATCAAGGCTGTCAGGATATGTCACCTCCCAAGAACACAGCTCTCCTCTGCCAGACGCTGCAGCTGCCTAAATATAGATGTTTTTCTCTGTATCTCCACAGATAGGTGCTGGATGAGAGGCCGGTGGAATCCATTACAGTCCAATCTTGTCTAAGTACCAACTAATCACATATATGTACCAAGTGGTCATGTCTTCAAAGCCACAAGTAAATGTATCAAATCAGCCACATATTTAGATGAAGCATCACATTGTTTAAATGTTCTTTCACTTGGGAGAATATAATTTTGATGAAGATTGAATCATTTTGAGCATAAACGTAATAATAAAGGTATTACTACTTATGTCATAAAAGTTAAATGTGTATATATATGTAGTAAGTTATATATGTAGTAAGTTATATATGTATATATATATGTGTAGTATAAGTAATTGTTATATATTAATCGTTTAGAATGGTTACACATTTGCATTTTCAGTATAATAAGTTGGCTACAATGTGTAGGAATTTACTTAATATTATAGGTCCATGGAATTTACATTAACACCAACGACGTCATGACGTCACCAGTGCGACGGCGTGACGCCAGCCACGCGCCAGTAGCAGCCTTGTTGTGACTGCGTGGAAAGTAGAGCGACAGATCTAGTTTGGATCCAATACAGCAGCGATACAGTGAGATATATCTGCAGATATCCAGGACAGAGTTCTAAAGTGTCCTAGGTGACATCATGTAGCTGGAGGTGAGGTCAGTGTTGTGTCAGGGGGGTGTGAGCCACGTGATGCAGCTCTGCAGACATGGACCATCCTCTTCCTCCCTCTGGTCCAGCTGAAGATCACTCTGTCCAGCAGGAACACGAGCTGGAAGCTCTGGCGTCTATATTCGGAGATGATTTTGAGGATCTGCGGATGAAACATCCCTGGAAGGTAAGAAGAACACACCAGATCCTCCAGGAAGAGGAACTACTGAAACTTAGCTGAACTTCCTGTGTCATGAGCATGCTGGTCCTGGAGGCTGATGTTCTCCTCCTGCAGGTCAGAAGACCTCCAGAGGTTAGGGTTAGGGTTAGAACTGAGGTTCTCCTCCTGCGGGTTTAGTGTTAGAACTGATGTTCTCCTCCTGCAGGTCAGAAGACCTCCAGGGGTTAGGGTTAGGGTTAGAACTGAGGTTCTCCTCCTCCTGCGGGTTTAGTGTTAGAACTGATGTTCTCCTCCTGCAGGTCAGAAGACCTCCAGAAGTCTACTTGTGTCTGAGACCAAACGGGCTGAGCAGCGTCAAGCAGTGTTACGTGACGGTGGATTTGCAGGTCAAATGTCCGCCCACATACCCAGATGTGTAAGTATGTTATCAGACTGATGACCAGCAGCTGGTCTGAGATGATCTGCTGTTCTGATCATATCCTACTGATCATGTCGCCATGTTGTGATCAGTCAGACTGCAGAGCTTCACCTCAGCTGTATCATGAAGGTCTGTTGTTCTGCAGGCTGGAATGTAACACTGCTGTGTTCCACAGGCCTCCACTGCTGGAGCTAAAGAATGCCAAAGGCCTTTCCAATGACAACCTGCTGAGCCTGCAGGCTGAACTGGACAAGATGGCAGCAGAGCGGTGTGGTGAGGTGTGGTCATTCAGCAGTGTGGTGTGGTGTGGTGAGGTGTGGTCATTCAGCAGTGTGGTGTGGTGTGGTGAGGTGTGGTCATTCAGCAGTGTGGTGAGGTGTGGTGAGGTGTAGTCATTCAGCAGTGTGGTGAGGTGTGGTGAGGTGTGGTCATTCAGCAGTGTGGTGAGGTGTGGTGAGGTGTGGTCATTCAGCAGTGTGGTGAGGTGTGGTGAGGTGTGGTCATTCAGCAGTGTGGTGAGGTGTGGTGTGGTGAGGTGTGGTGAGGTGTGGTCATTCAGCAGTGTGGTGAGGTGTGGTCATTCAGCAGTGTGGTGAGGTGTGGTGAGGTGTGGTCATTCAGCAGTGTGGTGAGGTGTGGTGTGGTGAGGTGTGGTGAGGTGTGGTCATTCAGCAGTGTGGTGAGGTGTGGTCATTCAGCAGTGTGGTGAGGTGTGGTCATTCAGCAGTGTGGTGAGGTGTGGTCATTCAGCAGTGTGGTGAGGTGTGGTGAGGTGTGGTCATTCAGCAGTGTGGTGAGGTGTGGTGAGGTGTGGTCATTCAGCAGTGTGGTGAGGTGTGGTGAGGTGTGGTCATTCAGCAGTGTGGTGTGATAACTAACACTGCTGAACTAACTGCCTGAGCAGTAGGATTGCTAGTATGTTCTGTGGTGTGGCTGGTTTACAGGCTCTTTGGCATCCCAGTGTGGGAGGAAGCTAGATAACCTTCCAGCAGACACAAGTCTGGATCAGGAACAGAAGACTGTTAGAAGTGTGACCCCCCCTCCCCCTCCCCCCCTCCATCCCCTCCCTCCCCCCCTCCCCCCCCCCCTCCCCCCCTCCATCCCCCCCCCCCCCCTCCCCCCCTCCATCCCCTCCCCCCCCTCCCTCTCCCTCCCCTCCCCAGGTGATGATGTACGAGCTGGCAGATCATGTGCAGAGTTTTCTGAGCGAACACAACAAGCCCCCTTCCAGCTCCTTCCATGAGGAGATGCTGAAGAATCAGCGGAGGCTGCAGGAGAGGCTGGCTGAGGAGGAGCAGCAGAGGCTGGCCCAGCGTCGCAGGCAGGAGGAGCAGATGGTGCGGCCTCACGCACACAGAGACACACACACACACACACACTACTGGGACCTACAGTAAATCCTTTTCTCTGTCCAGGAGAAAGAGATCATGGCTGAAATCCAAAGACGAGAGGAGGAGAAACGAGAAGAGAAGAAGAGGAAGGAAATGATCAAACTAGTGAGTCAGCAACATTCAGCAGCACAAACAGAGAAACAGCCACTGCTGCTGTGAGGGTGCAGGAGCAGGTAAGCATGCGTGTGGTGTGTGTGTCTGTGGTGTGTGTGTGTGGTGTGTGTCTGTGGTGTGTGTGTGTGTGGTGTGTGTGTGTGGTGTGTGTCTGTGGTGTGTGTGTGTGTGGTGTGTGTGTGGTGTGTGTGCAGGAGCAGCTGGAGAGCTTGGATCTGTCTCCTGCTGATGTCCCAGTGTTGACCTCGTCTCCCAGCCTCTCTGCTGAGCTTCCTGATCCCAGAAGAGCAGCCAGCAACCGCAGACGCACACTGTCCAACACCCGACACAGGTACACACTGCAGCCAACACACACTGCAGCTAACACACACTGCAGCTAACACACACTGCAGCTAACACACACTGCAGCCAACACACACTGCAGCTAACACACACTGCAGCTAACACACTGCAGCCAACACACTGCAGCTGACACACACTGCAGCTAACACACTGCAGCTAACACACACTGCAGCTAACACACTGCAGCTAACACATGTTCATGTTGTTGATGTTGTTTTGCAGACGGGACACCTTCAGTGAGGACAGCCAGCGTCCACAGGAAGTGCTGTATTTCAGCAGCAGCTTGGGAGAGTTGGCAGTGCATCGTGGGAAGAGCCTGGGTAAGACCAGCTTCCTGTGGAGCTTCCTGTCTGGCCTGTCTGCTGGCCCTGGGTCACCCTGGCTCACCCTGGCTCACCCTGGGTCTGTGTGTGCTACAGGTGAGAGTCACAGACTGGGACGTCATGTTTACTACGGCTTTGAGGCCAACTCTGGAGAGTTTGTGGTGGTTTACCAGTGGATCCTCCGCTGGAACAAGAACATGGGCAAGTTCTTAACCAGCCAAGAGAAGAGCAAGATCGAGCACTGCAAGAAGCAGGTAAAGTGTGCTGGAGACCAACGAGTCGCCGTCATGTTCTGGAATATTCTGCTGTGACACCTCGAGTGAACCTTCTAGAACCCTCCGTCTTCCTCCGTGAGCCCTGGAATGCCTGTGTTGTGTTCCTGCAGATCCACGGAGCAGAGAGTGAGCTGAACTCCCTGCTGAGGCTGCAGCACCCCCATCTAGTGCACTACCTGGCTCTGTGCTCCAGGGAGAGGGACGACTGCCTGGTGGTGGAGCTGCTCCTGGATCACGTGGGGGGGACCAGCCTGAACGAGAGCCTGGCCAGTCAGACCCCCGTCCCCCTGGCTCAGCTCCATCAGCACACCGCCCAGATCCTGGCCGCCCTCGACTACCTCCACACCAACTCGGTGGTGCACAAGGCCCTGGGGCCGTCCAGCGTGCTGCTGGATGCTCGGGGGAACGTTCGCCTGACTGACTACAGCCTGTCCAGGAGGCTGGCGGACATCTGCAGGGAGGACGTGTTTGAGCAGCCTCACGTGCGCTTCTGTGAGAACACGCTGCCCTCCAAGACAGGGAAGAAGGGAGATGTGTGGAGCCTGGGCCTCATGGTGCTGGCTCTGGCCCAGGGGAGAGAGGTGAAGGAGTACCCTGCCTCCCTGCCTGCCTCCCTGCCCTCTGACCTCCAGGACTTCATCAACAGGTGTGTGAGCAGCAGGGTCACACACACACACAGACACACACACACACACACACACACAGCCTCCACAGCTGCTTCAGGTCACCATCCCTGGTCACAGATCATAGCCAGCTGTCCTGGGAGATGAGGGAAGATAAAGAGTGTGTTTGAAGATGATTCACTGTGTTCCTGGGATGCTTCGGCAAACTCAGCATGCTGCTGAATGTGACTGTTTCCTGTGTGGGCGTGGCCAGAATCTTCCACTGCTCTGATCACTCTGACAGACTGGATGCTGTCACTGTGTGTGTGTGTGTGTGTTTCTGTAGGTGTGTGTGCCTGAACGATGCTGACCGCTGGAACACCCAGCAGCTATTGGACCACCCCTTCGTCACTGCCCCGCCTCCCAAGGCCCCGCCCCAGATGCAGGAAGATAGCCCAGAGGGTAGGAACACACCCTACACACCTCACACACACACCTCACACTAACAACACACACGCCTCCCACATACCTCACACACACACACCTCACACTAACAACACATACGCCTCCCACATACCTCACACACACACACCTCACACTAACAACACACACGCCTCCCACATACCTCACACACACACACACACTTCACACTAACAACACACACGCCTCCCACATACCTCACACACACACACACACACACTTCACACTAACAACACACACACCTCCCACATACCTCACACACACACACCTCACACTAACAACACACACGCCTCCCACATACCTCACACACACACACCTCACACTAACAACACACACGCCTCCCACACACCTCCTCCCTGTGTTCCTGCTCCAGATCCTGCTGAGGACCTGGTGTCGAACGTGCTTCCATACAGCCACATCCTGAACGCTCCCTTCAGCTCCAGCATCCCCAGGCAGTTCTCCCGCTACTACAACGAGTTTGAGGAGCAGCAGCTGCTGGGGAAAGGAGCCTTCGGTGCTGTGATCAAGGTGAACCCTGCAGAACCCTGCAGAACCCTGCAGAACCCTGCAGAACCTTCTGAACTTATGCTTCAGAACATTCTGGAAGTCTAACACTGTGTGTGTGTGTCCAGGTCCAGAACAAGCTAGATGGCTGCTACTACGCTGTGAAGAGGATCCAGGTGAACCCTGCTAGCCGTCAGTTCCGCCGCATCAAGGGTGAGGTCACCCTGCTGTCCCGCCTCAACCACGAGAACATCGTCCGCTACTACAACGCCTGGATCGAGCGCCATGAGACCCCCTCCTCCTGCCTGCTGAGCTCTGACAGCTCAGGGACCCCCAGCACCGCCCCCAGCACCGCCCCCAAGTCTCCCCAGAGACGAGGCCCCTCGCTGGGCCTCAGCCAGCTGGGGGTCCCTGATGACGTGGAGGCCCAGGCTCCTGCTCTGGCCAGCTCTGTGGAATGGTCCACCTCCATAGACAAGTCATCCAGCGCCAGGTGCAGCAGACATGCCCCGCCCAGCGACGACGATGAAGATGATGAAGATGAGGATGTGTTTGGTGGAGCTTCCTTCCTGTGAGCTTCCTGTACAGTCCTGTATTCACGGTGTCTGGATGGTTGAAGAGGGCTGACATAAATGACATTTTTTTTATTTAACAAATTATTTGGGAATGAATCTGCAATCAAAACCTTCTTGTTTTTTCTCTTCTGTCTTCAGCCCATCGAACAGTGACTCAGAGAGTGACATCATCTTTGACAACGGTGACCAAAGTGAAGACAGTCTGTGTCAGGTGGGGCCCCACACAGCAGCCTTACCTGTGTGTGTGTGTGTGTGTGTGTGTGTGTGTGTGTGTGTGTGTGTGTGTGTGGTGTGTGTGTATTCATCCCTGCTTCACTCCTCCATGATGTCATCGCAGGTGGAGTCCAGTAAGAGAGGCCCAGCAGAGTCAGACAGCACAACCTCAGGCAAACCACAGATCACTGCTCACTACCTCTATATCCAGGTACACACCTACATCACTACCTCTATATCCAGGTACACACCTACATCACTACCTCTATATCCAGGTACACACCTACATCACTACCTCTATATCCAGGTACACACCTACATCACTACCTCTATATCCAGGTACACACCTACATCACTACCTCTATATCCAGGTACACACCTACATCACTACCTCTATATCCAGGTACACACCTACATCACTACCTCTATATCCAGGTACACACCTACATCACTACCTCTATATCCAGGTACACACCTACATCACTACCTCTATATCCAGGTACACACCTACATCACTACCTCTATATCCAGGTACACACCTACATCACTACCTCTATATCCAGGTACACACCTACATCACTACCTCTATATCCAGGTACACACCTACATCACTACCTCTATATCCAGGTACACACCTACATCACTTCCTGTATATCCAGGTACACACCTACATCACTACCTCTATATCCAGGTACATACCTACATCACTACCTCTATATCCAGGTACACACCTACATCACTACCTCTATATCCAGGTACACACCTACATCACTACCTCTATATCCAGGTACACACCTACATCACTTCCTGTATATCCAGGTACACACCTACATCACTACCTCTATATCCAGGTACATACCTACATCACTACCTCTATATCCAGGTACACACCTACATCACTTCCTGTATATCCAGGTACAGCTCTGCCCTGCTCAGATCCTGTACCAGGGAGCCACCAGAGGGTGCTGTTGAGGCAGTGTGTGTCCAAGCTTCTGAAGTGTGCTGTCTGTGTGTGTCTGTGTCTCTGTGTGTGTGTCTGAGTCTGTCTGTGTCTCTGTGTGTGTGTCTGTGTGTGTTTCTGTGTGTGTTCCGGTATGTGTGTCTCTGTGCGTCTGTGTGTGTGTGTATGTGTGTGTGTTCCGGTGTGTGTGTGTGTGTCTGCGTGTGTGTCTGTGTGTGTTTCTGTGTGTGTTCCGGTATGTGTGTCTCTGTGCGTCTGTGTGTGTGTGTATGTGTGTGTGTTCCGTTGTGTGTGTGTGTGTCTTCCAGATGGAGTACTGCGAGAGGAGCACCCTCAGAGACAGCATAGACCAGGGTCTGCACCAGGACAGCACCAGGCTGTGGAGGCTCTTCAGAGAGATCCTGGATGGTCTGGCCTACATCCACCAGCAGGTAACAAGCTGCCCCAGGTACACAGTCACAGTGCCAGGGTTCAGACCAGGGCTAACACGCCCCCCTCTCCTCCAGGGGATGATCCACAGAGACCTGAAGCCTGTCAACATCTTCCTGGATTCCCAGGATCACGTCAAGATCGGAGACTTTGGCTTGGCTACAGACCTTCCATCTAACCTGGTACTATCATGTGACCAGCAGGTCTGTCTGTGTGTGCTGTGATCTGGTGCTGTGATCTGGTGCTGTGATCTGGTGTTTAACTGTGTGTGTTTGCTGTGTGTGTGTTTGCTGTGTGTGTGTTTGGGGTGTGTGTGTTTGCTGTGTGTGTGTTTGCTGTGTGTGTGTTTGGGGTGTGTGTGTTTGCTGTGTGTGTGTTTGCTGTGTGTGTGTTTGGGGTGTGTGTGTGTGTTTGGTGTGTGTCAGTCTGCAGGTAAACTGGACCAGGAAGAGGGTTCCACTGTCCTGCTGAAACCAGACCCAACAGGTACCACAGAGGAGTCAGGCCCCGCCCCCAAATCTGGCAGCTGATGTTCCTCAAACTCTGTGTGTTTGTGTGACCTGTGACCTTTGACCCTGCCAGGTAACATGACGGGCATGGTTGGGACGGCCCTGTACGTCAGTCCAGAGGTGCAGGGGAACACCAAGGCCACCTACAACCAGGTGAGCACTGGTCCACTACCTGGTCTGATACCAGCTCTGCTATAGGTCAGCTGCTTGACATGACTTCTGAGGCGTTACAGCTGTTTCTCTGTGTGTGTGTGTGTGTGTGTGTGTGCAGAAGGTGGACCTGTTCAGTCTAGGCATCATCCTGTTTGAGATGGCCTACAGGCCCATGACCACTGGGTCTGAGAGGATCTCTGTTCTCAGTCTGCTGCGCACGGTGAGGTCAGGGGTCACACACACACACACACACACACACACGCACACACACACAGGGGAAACAGGAGGATGCAGGCAGGTGATTGGTCTAACTGTTTCTTGTGATCGTGTTCAGGAAGCCGTTCAGTTCCCCGAAGACTTTGAGAAGTATGAGACCGGATCTGAGGTGAGATCCAGATCCTGTCTGATCAGGACCAATCAGGACTCCTGTCTGATCCCGGACCAATCAGGACTCCTGTCTGATCCCGGACCAATCAGGACTCCTGTCTGATCCCGGACCAATCAGGACTCCTGTCTGATCAGGACCAATCAGGACTCCTGTCTGATCAGGACCAATCAGGACTCCTGTCTGATCAGGACCAATCAGGACTCCTGTCTGATCAGGACCAATCAGGACTCCTGTCTGATCAGGACCAATCAGGACTCCTGTCTGATCAGGACCAATCAGGACTCCTGTCTGATCAGGACCAATCAGGACTCCTGTCTGATCAGGACCAATCAGGACTCCTGTCTGATCAGGACCAATCAGGACTCCTGTCTGATCAGGACCAATCAGGACAGGAGGAGACTCCTGTCTGATCCGAACCAATCAGGACTCCTGTCTGATCAGGACCAATCAGGACTCCTGTCTGATCCCGGACCAATCAGGACTCCTGTCTGATCAGGACCAATCAGGACTCCTGTCTGATCAGGACCAATCAGGACTCCTGTCTGATCAGGACCAATCAGGACAGGAGGAGACTCCTGTCTGATCCGAACCAATCAGGACAGGAGGAGACTCCTGTCTGATCCGAACCAATCAGGACTCCTGTCTGATCAGGACCAATCAGGACTCCTGTCTGATCCGGACCAATCAGGACTCCTGTCTGATCAGGACCAATCAGGACTCCTGTCTGATCAGGACCAATCAGGACTCCTGCCTGATCAGGACCAATCAGGACTCCTGTCTGATCAGGACCAATCAGGACTCCTGTCTGATCTGGACCAATCAGGACTCCTGTCTGATCAGGACCAATCAGGACAGGAGGAGACTCCTGTCTGATCAGGACCAATCAGGACTCCTGTCTGATCCGGACCAATCAGGACTCCTGTCTGATCAGGACCAATCAGGACTCCTGTCTGATCTGGACCAATCAGGACTCCTGTCTGATCAGGACCAATCAGGACAGGAGGAGACTCCTGTCTGATCAGGACCAATCAGGACTCCTGTCTGATCCGGACCAATCAGGACTCCTGTCTGATCAGGACCAATCAGGACTCCTGTCTGATCAGGACCAATCAGGACAGGAGGAGACTCCTGTCTGATCAGGACCAATCAGGACTCCTGTCTGATCAGGACCAATCAGGACTCCTGTCTGATCAGGACCAATCAGGACTCCTGTCTGATCAGGACCAATCAGGACTCCTGTCTGGTACCTGGGCCATGTCTCCACAGTCATGTGTCGCCACGCCATCTGCTTCCTATCTCCCCTCCCCCTCAGAGGAAGGTGATTGGCTGGCTGTTGACCCATGACCCTGCCCTGCGGCCGTCAGCTCAGGAGCTCCTCAGGAGTGACCTCCTGCCCCCCCCTCAGATGGAGGAGTCAGAGCTCCATGAGGTCCTGCAGCACACCCTGGCTGATGCTAACAGCAAGTCCTACCGCAGCATGGTGACCCAGCTGTTCTCCCAGAGCACCTCCCCTGTCAACGACTACACCTACGACATCGACCTCCACAAGGTGTCTGTCTGCCTGCCTGTCTGCCTGTCTGCCTGTCTGTCTGTCTGCCTGTCTGCCTGCCTGCCTGCCTGTCTGCCTGTCTGCCTGTCTGCCTGCCTGCTGCCTGCTGCCTGCTGCCTGCTGCCTGCCTGCCTGCCTGCCTGCCTGCCTGCCTGTCTGCCTGCCTGTCTGCCTGTCTGCCTGTCTGCCTGTCTGTCTGTCTGCCTGTCTGCCTGCCTGTCTGCCTGTCTGCCTGTCTGCCTGCCTGCCTGCTGCCTGCCTGCCTGCCTGCCTGCCTGCCTGCCTGCCTGTCTGCCTGCTGCCTGCCTGCCTGCCTGCCTGCCTGCCTGCCTGCCTGCCTGTCTGTCTGCCTGTCTGCTGTCTGCCTGCTGCCTGCCTGCCTGTCTGTCTGTCTGTCTGTCTGCTGTCTGCCTGCTGCCTGCTGCCTGCCTGCCTCTCCACAGAGAGGGGAGGGGCTGTTCTGCTTCTGAACGCTCTGACTGACTGTTTGTTTCTACTTTGCCGCAGGGAAGCTTTCATCTGAACGGGTCCAAATTGCAGCAGTATGTTCATGAGACAATCAGCAGGGTCTTCAAGAAACATGGTGAGCTGGGAACGAACAAGGGAGGGAGGGAGGGAGGGAGGGAGGGAGGGAGGGAGGGAGGGAGGGAGGGAGGGAGGGAAGGAGGGAGGGAGGGAGGGAGGGAGGGAGGGAGGGAAGGAGGGAGGGAAGTAAGGGGAGGAGGAGGGAAGTAAGGGGAGGAGGAGGGAAGGAGGCCTACGGAGAAGGGAGAGGAGGGTAGAGTGAGAGACAGAGAGAACACAATCAGAGTACTGATGTCCAGAGATGTTTCCCACATGTGGATGTTAGGATGCAGCTTGTGTGTGTGTGTGTGTGTGTCTCCTTCAGGACTCAGGCCATGTGTGTGTGTGTGTGTGTGTGTGTGTGTGTGTGTGTGTGTGTGTGTGTCCAGGTGCTGTGCGTCTCCAGACACCCCTCCTCCTCCCCAGGAACAGGAAGCTGTATGAGGGCAGTGAGCCGGCCTGCTTCCTGGATCACAGCGGCATGCTGGTCACTCTGCCCTATGACCTCCGGGTGAGTGCCAGGAAACAGGAAGTGGTACAGAGACAAATCCCCATGTTCTGCTTGGTTCTGACCTGGTCTGGTGCAGGTTCTGCTTGGTTCTGACCTGGTCTGGTGCAGGTTCTGCTTGGTTCTGACCTGGTCTGGCGCAGGTTCTGCTTGGTTCTGACCTGGTCTGGCGCAGGTTCTGCTTGGTTCTGACCTGGTCTGGCGCAGGTTCTGCTTGGTTCTGGTTCTGACCTGGTCTCTGTTCTTTGTTCTCCACTACAGATGGCCTTTGCACGGTTTGTGGCCAGGAACAACATTTCTCACCTCAAAAGGTAAACAACAACAACAACAACAACAACAACAACAACAACAACAACAACAACAACAACAACACCATAGTGACAGTGCCTGTTCTAATCCAGACTGGCCTTAACAAGCTCACTTCAGGTAGAATCCAGGGTCTCTGTATTAGGTTGAACCTGAAGTGACTCACATTGTGTGTGTGTGTTTGTGTGTGTGTGTGTGTGTGTGTATGTGGTGTGTGTGTGTGTATGTGGTGTGTGTGTGTGTGTGTGTGCGCAGGTACAGTCTGGAGCGTGTGTTTCGTCCCAGGAAGTTAGACCGGGCTCACCCCAGAGAACTGCAGGAAGGAGCCTTTGACATCATCGTCCCGGCAACCAGCAGCCTCTTGCCCGAAGCTGAGACCATCTACACCGTGTGTGAGGTCATCCAGGAGTTCAACGCTCTGCAGGTACCTCACTTCCTGTCTCACCTCCTGTGTCACTTCCTGTCTCCGCTGTCTGACCTCAGTCCCAGATGGTCCTGCTGTTGATCTGTGTATTAAAGCAGCGAGTGTGAGAGGATCTTAAAGGATAGAACAGGTTAAACTGAACAGGTTAAACTGAACAGGTTAAACTGTCATTCTTCACTGAAGTGTTGATATTTCTTGAACCATCATTCTGCTGAAAGGATGACTTACATACAGAACATGTTGCGGCCAAGGGATGATGTGTGTGTGTGTGTGTGTGTGTGTGGTGTGTGTGTGGGGTGTGTGTGTGATGTGTGTGGGGTGTGTGTGTGGCAGGAGAGGAATTACCACATCTATTTGAACCACACCAGTCTGCTGAAGGCTGTTCTACTGCACAGTGGCATCCCTGAAGACAAGCTGAGCCAAGCATCCAATATCCTCTGTGACGCCATGGTACACTCACACACACACACACACACACACACACACACACACACACACACACACACACACACACACACACACACACACACACACACACTCTCTCACACACCACACTCACACACACACACACACACACTCTCACACACATCATAGTCTTAACTCCCTACTTCTCTTTCAGAGTGAGAAGCTGACCAGAAGACAAGTGGAGGCCAAGTTCTGTAACCTGAGTCTCTCCAGTACCAGTGTGAGTGTGTGTGTGTGGTGTGTGTGTGTGTGTCTCTCTTTGTCATCCAGTAGTGTAGTTGTGTTATCAGCTCCAGGTTAACAGGTGTGTTGTGTGTCTCAGGTGCAGAAGCTGTATAAGTACATAGAGCAGAAGGGGGCTGTGTCAGAGCTGCGCCCCCTGCTGGCCACTCTGACAGGACAGCAGACAGCAGTGACCCAGCTGGCCAAGCAGGGCCTGAGGGACCTGGAGGAGCTGAGCTCTCTGCTCACACAGCTGGGGGTCAGGCTGCAGGTGTGTGTGTGTGTGTGTCTGTTCATCCTACAATGTGAGGCCATGTTATGCCGCTTTTCCACCGCAAATGTAGCACTACTCGACTCGACTCTACTCGATTGGTAGTAAACACGGGTGGTTTTCCACCGCAAATAGTACCGCAAATAGTACTTCCTGGTCGTCGGCGAAAGGGGCGTGACGTAGGCCGTGACGTATTTTTGTACGCAACGTAAATAACACCAACGCAACCCACAAGTGGACAGAACCCACATTATAATTTTAGCCATGTTGACAAACTAGTCTTTTGTAAATTATCTGACTTTTAAAAAGCTTGTAGACTGTCGGTGTAATGGACTGTATCTGATAGTAATAAGTATTAGCTGCGGTGCTGTTGCTTTAAGTCGCTCTCGTGACTCGTCACACTTTCTGGCCAATCAATGGCCGGCCGTCTGCCGACGTCACCTTTTAGCTCGACTAAGCTCGCTTGGTACCTAGAGCGAGAAGGTACAAAAAAAAGTACCCGCTACCAGGTACCAGGTACCATGGAACTGCGGTGGAAACGCCAAAAATGCGAGTCGAGGCGAGGCGAGCTGATACCATGCGGTGGAAAAGCGCCATTAGTCTATGTTAATGTGTGTGTGTGTGTGTGTGTGTCTGTTCATCCTACAATGTGAGGCCGTGTTAGTCTATGTTAATGTGTGTGTGTGTGTGTGTGTGTGTGTGTGTGTGTGTGTGTGTGTGTGTGTGTGTGTGTGTGTGGGTTTGTTCATCCTACAATGTGAGGCCATGTTAGTCTATGTTAATGTATGTGTGTGTGTGTTCATCCTAGAATTTGAGGCCGTGTTATTCATTCATTCATTCATTCATGCGTTAGTCAATGTTAATGTGTGTGTGTGTGTGTGTGTGTCTGTTCATACTACAATGTGAGGCCATGTTAGTCTATGTTAATGTGTGTGTTGGTCAGGTGGTGGTGAACCTGGGTCTGGTCTACAAGGTTCATCTGCATTGTGGGATCATCTTCCAGTTTGTGGCCTTCATCAAGAAACGTGGTAGAACTGTACCTGACATCCTAGCTGCAGGAGGACGCTACGACCACCTGGTACACACACACACACACACACACACACACACACACACACACACACACACACACACACACACACACACACACACACACTTACACACACACACACACACACACACTTACACACACACACTCACACACACACACACACACTTACACACACACACACACACTCACACACACACACAGACTTACACACACACACACTTACACACACACACACTTATACACACACACACACTTACACACACACACACTCACACACACTTATACACACACTTATACACACACACACACTTACATACACACACCCACACACACACACACACACACACTTACACACACACACAGACTTGTTAGTTTAGTTTCCTTTATATTCATGTGTTTATTCCCTAACTCATTTATTCACTCTGACCCCAACCCCAAACTTTCTTCTCAGATCCTGGAGTTCCGGGGTCCAGCTTCCTCCAGTCCTGTCCCCTCAGCAGTGGGGGCTAGTGTGGCCCTGGACAAGGTGTGTGCTGCCCTGGCCAGCATGGAGGAGCCGGTAAGAACCCTGCCTGTCCTGCCCCCCCCCCCCCCCCCCACCACCACCTGAGTACATGACCTTATCAGTGACCCCCTGCTGACCCCGCCCCCTGCTGGCCCCGCCCCCTCCCCCCCAGCCTCTGGTGAGCTGCTGTGATGTCCTGGTGGTTCCAGTTGGCCACGCCTCCCTGGAGCGAGCGGTCAGCGTGGTTCAGAAGCTGTGGGGCGCCGGCGTGTCTGCTGACATCACTCATGATGTCACACAGGTCAGCAGCTCTCTGAGCCCGGCCTCCTGCAGTAGCATGCTTCCTCCAGCAGAGGGCGCAGTGTGACAGTGTTGTGTTGTGTCCAGTCCCAGGACAGCCTGGTGGAGCACTGCAGACAGGCCAGCATCTCCTGCATGGCCCTGATCTCTGACAAGGAAGGAAACTACATCAAGGTCAGTTACACAGCACAGGTGATACAGAACACAGGTGATACAGACACAGCACAGGTGACACACAGCACAGGTGATACAGAACACAGGTGATACAGACACAGCACAGGTGACACACAGCACAGGTGATACACAGCACAGGTGACACACAGCACAGGTGATATAGACACAGCACAGGTGATACACAGCACAGGTGATACAGAACACAGCACAGGTGATACACAGCACAGGTGATACACAGCACAGGTGATACAGACACAGCACAGGTGATACACAGCACAGGTGATACACAGCACAGGTGATATAGACACAGCACAGGTGATACACAGCACAGGTGATACAGAACACAGCACAGGTGATACACAGCACAGGTGATACACAGCACAGGTGATACAGACACAGCACAGGTGATACACAGCACAGGTGATACACAGCACAGGTGATACACAGCACAGGTGATACACAGCACAGGTGACAGGTGCCTCTTGTCCCTCACAGGTGAAGTCTTTTGAGAAGGACAGACAGTCGGAGAAGCGCATTCCAGAGTCCGACCTGGTGGACCACATCATCCAGAAGTGGACTAGATCAACCAAGTTCTTTGAGGAGAGGAACATGAGGTGAGGGGGGAGGGGAGAGGGGGAGGGTGGGGGTGGGAGGGGAGAGGGGGTGGGGGGTCTCTCTGTCGGTCTCTCTGAGGTGTTTGTGTTTGTGTTGCAGAGACTCATTAGAGAACACGTCTCTCCAGAACCCCAAGGGAGCCCTGCTCAGCACCTCAGGTAGTGTGTGTGTGTGTGTGTGTGGTTGTGTGTGTGTGTAGTCAGTGTGTTAGTGTTTCCTCACTGTGTGTCTCCTAACAGGTTCATCAGAGCAGCATGGAAACATCAACAACTTGAATGTGAACCTGGTTCCTCCAGACAAGCTGTCGTCCAGCGCCAGGAGACGCTATGAGAGCCAGGTGGGATCATGGCTGCTGCAGCAGGACTGACACCTCAGTACAGCTGACACAGGAAACACAGCCCCAGTACACTCTCTCTCTATCTCTCTCTCTCTCTCTCTCTCTCTCCCTCTCTCTCTCCCTCTATCTCTCTCCCTCCCTCTCTCTCTCTCTCTCTCTCTCTCTCTCTCTCTCTCTATCTCTCTCTCTCTCTCCCTCCCTCTATCTCTCCCTCCCTCTCTCCCTCTATCTCTCCTCCTGTCTCTCTCTCCCTCTATCTCTCTCCCTCTCTCTCCTCCTCTCTCCCTCTCTCCCTCTCTCGCCCTCCCTCTCCCTCTCTATCCCTCTCTCTATCTCTCTCTCTCTCTCCTCCTGTCTCTCTCTCCCTCTCTCTCCCCCCTCTTCCTCTCTCCCTCATGCTGGCCTGGTCTCTATAGTTCTGTAATCTTCTCCAGTCAGGATGGCTCCTCAGACAGAGCCAAGTTTACAAGTTCTTCTCTCCCACAGATGCATCACATGCGAGCGAGAAGCTGCTTTTTTTTCCACAGTTTCATTGTGATCATGGGAGTAATTACTCTCTCCCCCCCCTCTCTCTCTCTCTCTCTCTCTCTGTCTCTCTGTTTCAGATCCAGACCAGATTGCAGAACCTTGGTAGCAATTTGCAGAACAAGAGCAGCGACATTGAAGTAGTGGCTGTGAGTGTTCCCATGCTTTCTCCCTCTCCTGTCTCTCTCTTCAGTTCCTGTCGTGAACTAGCAGAAGAATCCAGGCCAGGCTGGATGGGATCTGTAGCAGAACTGTTGACCTTGTCCCTGCCAATCTAACACAGCAGCAGGGGGGGGGGGGGGGCAGCAGGAGGGGAGTAGCAGGGGGGTGGGGTCAGGGGGCGACAGGGGGGTGGCAGCGTGACATATTCAGTTTTATTTGTGGTTTGGTAGTAAATTTGAGACGGGATGTTTCAGATGAATCCATCACAGTGGGTCCCACATACTCCAAATACATGAGTTCTGTCCTGTGCTCGTCTGGTTCCTGTCAGTAAGTAAGAGGCAGCAGTTATTGAAACATAGCAGCATAATCACCTTGATACCGGTATGCTGTTACATCACAGGCTGTTCTGTCTGTCTCACAGAGGAAAATGGCTCTCACTGAAGGAACGCTCACTTTTCCATAACATAAGAACCTGCTCCATTAGTGCTGGACCCCTGTGGCCCCATGCAGAGTGATGTGATGATCAGAGCTGTGATGATCAGAGCTGTGATGCATGTTATGGAAGCTGTGGTTCCACATGTTCTATCCTCAGACCAGCACAGGACAGTGTGGAACTGGACAACCTGACCTGCTGCTGGAGGAACAGCTTCCTGCTTTTGTACCACAGTGGCTGTTTCCAGTGTATTTTTAGCTCTGGACACATTTCTCTGTAGCTGGTTGTCCTAGGAAACAGCCAGTATGTGTGTGTGTGTGTGTGTGTGTGTGTTGTGTGTGTGTATGTGTGTGTGTATGTGTGTGTGTAATTTGTATGTGTGATGTGTGTATATGTGTGTGTGTGTTATGCACTGCTGGAGGAGTGAATATCCTCTGTCAGATAAGCTCCTATTGTGAGTGTCTGGCGCCTAACCGTCCTCCATGTTGTTTTATCCTCAGTCGACCTTCCCAAGAAACACTCATCAACTTCCTGTCCTTGGAGGTATGTTGGCTATTCACCTTATCTAACCCAGCAGACTAGTGGGGGGGGGGTGCACTCTGGACAGGAAGACAGGATCTCCTTCCTGGGGGGGGGGGGGGGGCAGGCAGAAGTGTGGGGAACACCTCTAATGAACACCCAGTCCTCTAATGTCACACATCCTGTCAAGTGACAGACAGGCTGTTTTTACTGGTCAGATCCACAGGAAGACCCAGGGAGACTCTCTAGGGCCTGGGGGGGCCTGGTGGGGGGCCTGGTGGGGGGCCTGGTGGGGGGCCTGGTGGGGGGCCTGGTAGGGGGCCTGGTAGGCAGCCATCACTTCCAGCAGCTGACAGATAGATGAGATAGATAGACAGACAGATAGATAGAGAAGGAACAACTCTGGGAAATGTGATGTCTTGTGTCTCTTTTACCATCTCTCTCTCTCTCTCTCTCTCTCTCTCTCTCTCTCTCTCTCTCTCTCTCTCCTCTCTCTCTCTCTCTCTCTCTCTCTCTCTCTCTCTCTCTCTCTCTCTCTCTCTCTCTC
The DNA here is from genome assembly GCA_030340665.1 of Neosalanx taihuensis. Classification (NCBI taxonomy): domain Eukaryota; kingdom Metazoa; phylum Chordata; class Actinopteri; order Osmeriformes; family Salangidae; genus Neosalanx; species Neosalanx taihuensis. Next base: position 15,815,630 of record CM059296.1, on the reverse strand, counting down.
TCTCTCTCTCTCTCTCTCTCTCTCTCTCTCTCTCTCTCTCTCTCTCTCTCTCTCTCTCTCTCTCTCTCTCTCTCTCTCTCTCTCTCTCTCTCTCTCTCTCTCTCTCTCTCTCTCTCTCTCTCTCTCTCTCTCTCTCTCTCTCTCTCTCTCTCTCTCTCTCTCTCTCTCTCTCTCTCTCTCTCTCTCTCTCTCTCTGTTTTGTTCTCTTAGTTTGACGGAGTCGAGCAGTTCAACATCAGCGTGAAACATCTGCTGTCACGGTTGCCAAAGCAACGCTACCTGAAGTCCATCTGTGAAGAGATTCAGACCTTCAAAATCACCAAAAGGTGTGGATGAGAGAGAGAGGAGAGATGAGAGAGAGGAGGAGGGATGAGAGAGAGGAGGGATGAGAGAGAGGAGAAGGGATGAGAGAGAGAGGAGGGATGAGAGAGAGGAGGGAGGAGAGAGAGGAGAAGGGATGAGAGAGAGAGGAGAAGGGATGAGAGAGAGGAGGGATGAGAGAGGAGGGAGGAGAGAGAGGAGAAGGGATGAGAGAGAGAGGAGAAGGGATGAGAGAGAGAGGAGGATGAGAGGCTCAGTGTTTTCCTCAGCAGCAGTTTTTCATTTCCTCTGAGCTGCATGTCTCATTTGCAGTTGAGCTAAAGTGTTTACTGATTAACAAACGTCATCGCGGCTCAGTAACAATGGAGGTATTCAGGGAGGAAGGGAGGCCTGGTATTTATGTGTTTGTTTTTTCTTCCTGGGGTTCACTACAGAAGCAGCTTGTCTTTACTACACTGCCTCAACACTGTGACGGAGTGTGTTGTGTTGTGGTGTTGTGTTACAGGGTGGCGGTGGTGGTGTTGTACAGCTACAAAGATGACTACTACAAGATTCTACTGTGAGACTGAGACGGCCACAGGACCAAACCTGGACCAGACCTGGATCCTGAGTCCACCTCTGCTGGATCAGACGGGAGCCTTCTGAAAGCTGACCGCTTCACAGGACTTGAACCCTCCAAAAAGATTCAACCCAAAGGCAGAAGTGAAGGATATTAAACCAGCATCTGACAACAATCAGCTGCTGTCCTTTACCCCCCCCCCCCCCCCGCTCCTCCTCCACTCCCTGGTTTGGAGACACTAGCTGCTGGGGGGGGAGGGGGGGACAGAAGAGGAGGCAGGGCAATCATTCAAAGATCCTTTTTTGAAAATATATAGTGGTTACATATGTTTTTTAAGGTCTTATGATAAAACTTCCCATTAAATGCCTATTTTTCCTTCACTGGTGTAGTTTTTTGATGGTGTGAATGAGAATGGTGGGTGTATCTGGACCAGGTGTGTCTGGACCAGGTGTGTCTGGACCAGGTGTCTGGAGGACCTGGTGTGTCTGGACCAGGTGTGTGGACCAGGTGTGCGGACCAGGCATGCAGTCCGCTCTGCACTTTGGATCCAGCTGAACTGATTTATGCTAACAAGCTAAGCTTTTTGTTGAAGCTTTACCTGTACAAGTTACTTAACAATGTTCTTCTTATTGAGTTGCTTCAAGCTAATCCTGAAAGCAAAGTGTTGTGGTCACACAAGTTACAACTGGACTAACATCATTAGAGTTACAACTGGACTAACATCATTAGAGTTACAACTGGACTAACATCATTTCTGTCAGTCAAGTTAGGACTTGAAAGTCCTTGTTTTAAAGAACTTTCAACATCCTCACCTTGAACCTTATGAGCTGACTGGAGACAGACAAGTCCAGATGAAGACATGGTCCAGTGAGGACCAGTGAGGACCAGTGAGGATCAGTGAAGATCAGTGAGGACCAGTGAGGACCATTGAGGACCAATGAGGACCATTGAGGATCAGTGAGGACCAGTGAGGACCATTGAGGACCAGTGAGGACCACTGAGGACAATTGAGGACCAGTGAGGACCAGTGAGGATCAATGAGGATCAGTGAGGACCAGTGAGGACAAGTGAGGACCAGTGAGGACCAGTGAGGACCAGTGAGGACCAGTGAGGACCAGTGTGGACGTGTCCTGCTGCTGTCCAGTCCAGTGAAACACGTGGGTCGGCCATGCTGGGGTCTGCCTCTCTGGAGGCATCTTGTAAAATGTTCTATAAAAACACAACTTAGGCACAGAACTCGAGTCAAATCACCTTTTTCAACACATTTTATTTTTCAAAATAAGTGTAAATGTTACAGTTGAACATCTAAGAAACATATTTACAGTTTGAAACAGTAAAATAAATAAGCTTGTATAATAAAGCAGATAGAAACGGTAAATGGTTTTAAAATATCTCAGATGTACAGCAGCGTTGGCTACCAGGTTTCATTTGTCCAAAAAACAACATCTCAACTCAAACTATAGTTTAGTATTAATAAATAAAGCTATGTGAAAAAATAAATAAGCTACTCTTCGCTCCACTATTTTTAATCTACTTTTTCTTTTACACATAAAAAGAACAAATAACACCGTAAGCTTAAGTCTGAACCAAATCTACAGACTTTGGAACTTAAGTAGAAATAAATTCATGTCAGGTTTGGCATCAGAGGGTCTTTGTACTGAGAGGCTGGCAGGGGGCAGGAACTTTTCCACAGTTTTCCTATTAAATCCCGTCTTTTCTAATGCTGAACATGTTGAGTTTGTAGGTAGATCAGAGTGTTAATCGGCACACTGGTGCAACACCAGGTTTATTTGAGTGGTTTAACATCTCCAATCTGCTGAATAAGATCATCAGATCCTGATTCATATCCTGTCAGGAACCTTGCAGTGAGCTTTAAAAAAAACTAACTCTTGATCTTAAGTGCTACTTTTCTTGAATGTGTTTTGGTGTTTTAATGGTTCATTATTTACAGATAAAAGAAGTTTGACTGGTACATATTAATAAAGAACGGCTATTCTGGGACAACGGTGACCTGTAGATGACCTCTCTCCTAATCTGTTTATCTTCACATTGAACGTAACACAAACCTTTTAAACTGGCTACAAACAAATATTGTTATATGAAACCACCGGAATATGAGAATTCTGGCCGACATTAAGGCTCTGACAGTAAAGTAAGGCTGTAAGGCTGTAAGGTTAAGACATCAGCTCAGTACAGATGAACCTGCCTCATGTTCTTCTTGTATTCAGGCAGGTAACAGACTGAAGTCTGACGTCACACCGGACACGAACTGGGCGGCAGATTTCCATGTTAAGTCAATGTAAAGACGCTGCTCGTCATTCTGCCGCACAAAACTAAAGAATCTGAGAAGTTGCGGCGCGAATCCGCCAGAGTTCCAAAAATTGAACTTTGAAAGAAATCCGCTGGGGCAGTAACCAATCAGGAACTGTGCTTTTGGTAGTGACGTGTTGCGGTAGCCAATCAGGGACTCTGCTTTTGGTAGTGACGTGTTGCAGTAACCAATCAGGAACTGTGCTTTTGGTAGTAACGTGTTGCAGTAACCAATCAGGAACTGTGCTTTTGGTAGTGACGTGTTGCGGTAACCAATCAGGGACTCTGCTTTTGGTAGCAGCACTGCCTTACAGAGAGAATATTACAGTAACATTCACATGAACCTGCTGACTGGAGGCACCTCTGTGATTGGTTGAGAGAGTTGGTCCACTGATTGGGAATGTTGATTTCTGTGTCTCCATGGAGATCTCCATAACAACAGAGAGGTGACAGTGGACAACACTAGGACTAGCACACATACTGTAGATACACACACAGAGGGTTAGAGATGGGCCTGTCCTGTGGGGGGGGGTGTGGGGGGGTATGGGGGGTGGGGGGGTATGGGGGGTGGGGGGTGTGGGGGGATTATCGGTGGGCCTGTCCTGTGGGGAGGTGTGGGGGGCTATGGGGTGTGGGGGGGTGGGGGGGGTTAGCAGTGGGACTGTCCTGTGGGGAGGTGTGGGGGGCTATGGGGTGTGGGGGGTGGGGGGGGGTTAGCAGTGGGCCTGTCCTGTGGGGAGGTGTGGGGGGGTATGGGGTGTGGGGGGTGGGGGGGGTTAGCGGTGGGCCTGTCCTGTGGGGGGGGGTGGGGGGGTATGGGGTGTGGGGGGTGGGGGGCTATGGGGTGTGGGGGGTGGGGGGGGGTTAGCAGTGGGACTGTCCTGTGGGGAGGTGTGGGGGGCTATGGGGTGTGGGGGGGTGGGGGGGGGGTTAGCAGTGGGCCTGTCCTGTGGGGGGGTGTGGGGGGTATGGGGTGTGGGGGGTATGGGGTATGGGGGGTGGGGGGGGTTAGCGGTGGGCCTGTCCTGTGGGGGGGGGGTGGGGGGGTGTGGGGGGTGGGGGGCTATGGGGTGTGGGGGGTGTGGGGGGGGTTAGCGGTGGGCCTGTCCTGTGGGGGGGGGTGGGGGGGTATGGGGTGTGGGGGGGTGGGGGGCTATGGGGTGTGGGGGGTGTGGGGGGGGTTAGCGGTGGGCCTGTCCTGTGGGGGGGGGGTGGGGGGGTATGGGGTGTGGGGGGGTGGGGGGGTTAGCGGTGGGCCTGTCCTGTGCTCAGCTTGGCTCGAGGGATGCTCATTCTGTCCGCTCCAGGAGAGCTCAGCTCTGGAGAGAAGTTGATGATGTCGTTCTGCACGCTCTGGAACCTGTTCTCATTGGAAGGTTCCATGTAGACCACAGAGTTCTGGTTCACATGCTTCTTCAGGATCACCGTCTGGGAGGAGAGAGAGAGGGTCCCAGGGGGTTTAACTCACATGGATGACTAGCATCAAACACTGTCTGGCAGGAAGCTATTAATTGCGTCCCGGTGCTTTGTGTTAAGACATGCACTGTAATTCCTACAGGAGATCATAAGAAGATGTGATGAAGATCTGTGTTCACGGGGGTGATGAAGCTCTGTGTTCACGGGGGTGATGAAGCTCTGTGTTCACGGGGGTGATGAAGCTCTGTGTTCACGGGGGTGAACATGTTTGTGTCAGTTCAAAGTGCTGCTGTCTGAGTAAGACACAACACACTCCTCAGAGTCACGGTAGCATGAGAGGAAGCTGCATCAGGCAGGGTGAGCTCACCTTCTTGGGCGCACTGTAGCAGGACATCTGCACCCACTTCTTCTTGCTGTTGAGGAGCAGAGCTGCTACCAGCAGAACCACGATGACCAGCAGGACACCTGCCAGGATCCACGCTGCTGATTGGTAGATAAGAGCCATCTCTCTCTGATTGGGGTAGCTGTCGCCCAGGTTGGTCTCATCTGTACAACCAATTAGACAGCGTCAAGAAACTTGGAGAGAGATACAGGGAGAGAGATAGAGGGGGAGAGAGATAAAGGGAGAGTGAGATAAAGGGAGAGTGACCTGTATCAGCAGTGATGGTGGTGATGGTTGCCGTGGTGATCCAGTGAGTGCTCTGCAGGGTGGTGGTGGCAGGAGTCCTGGCTGCCTTCGTAGACACCATCATCGGCCCTGATGTTGTTGTGCTTTCTGTCAACCAGAGATCAGACAAACACAAACATTATTCCTGTACAGGAAGAGCCCATAAACACTTCATCAGTCAGCAGAAGTTCATGTTCAGCAGGCTGTGTGTGTCGTTATTAAGTGTTTACGGGAAGTGTCCCCTCCACTTCCTCCACAGACAGGAAGCAGGAAATAAAGCAGGGAAAGAGCCAAACAAACACAAGATGAAACAGCAAGAGAGAGGAAACGCTGGAGCGCCTGAGCTGAGCTCTGGAACACACGCTGGTCTGCAGCACAGACAGGAAGCATGCAGCACAGACAGGAAGCATGTACAGACTGTATACACAGGGTTAGGGAATGTTGGAGCTATTTTAATCTTTCTGCCGGAGGGTTTTCCAGTGGAATGTTGCTGCAAGCTGAATTTATCTTCTTTCTAAAAAGAGGAAACTTCTCTCTAAAACTGGCATTTTCTCAACTGATTTTCCCAACAACAAGCTGTGCCATGTCCCCAGCCCCCCAGCCCCCCAGCCCCCCAGCCTCCCAGCCATCCAGCCTCCCAGCCCCCAACCTCCCAGCCCCCAGCCTCCCAGCCTCCCAGCCCCCCAGCCATCCAGCCTCCCAGCCCCCAACCTCCCAGCCCCCAGCCTCCCAGCCCCCAGCCCCCCAGCCCCCCAGCCTCCCAGCCTCCCAGCCATCCAGCCTCCCAGCCCCCAACCTCCCAGCCCCCAGCCTCCCAGCCCTCCAGCCTCCCAGCCCCCAGCCTCCCAGCCATCCAGCCTCCCAGCCCCCAACCTCCCAGCCCCAGCCTCCCAGCCCCCAGCCTCCCAGCCCCCAGCCTCCCAGCCTCCCAGCCCCCAGCCTCCCAGCCCCCAGCCTCCCAGCCCCCCAGCCTCCCAGCCCCCCAGCCCCCCAGTTCCTCACCCAGGCAGTGAGGGCAGCACTGGCCCTTGCGCAGCACGGGCACTCGGCAGCTGGCAGGAGGGCAGCGCTGGGAGAAACACTGAACCGTCCCGCTGCTGCAGGTGCAGCTGGTGCAGGCGTTGGCCTTCCAGGAGTGTCCTGCCCTCAGGACCTCCCCCTCGCTGGACACACAGTCCTCCTGCTGGCCCTCTGGAAGGAGGGAGTCCAGCTGGTCATCTGAGGGGGGAGACAGACACCAGGCCTGGGTTAAGACTACTGCAGCTTCCAGCAGGTGAGCAGGACTTCCAGCAGACATCTGCTGAACACTGGAGACCAGATCTGCTGCTGAACACTGGAGACCAGATCTGCTGCTGAACACTGAAGACCAGATCTGCTGCTGAACACTGAAGACCAGATCTGCTGCTGAACACTGGAGACCAGATCTGCTGCTGAACACTGGAGACCAGATCTGCTGCTGAACACTGGAGACCAGATCTGCTGCTGAACACTGGAGACCAGATCTGCTGCTGAACACTGAAGACCAGATCTGCTGCTGAACACTGGAGACCAGATCTGCTGCTGAACACTGGAGACCAGATCTGCTGCTGAACACTGGAGACCAGATCTGCTGCTGAACACTGGAGACCAGATCTGCTGCTGAACACTGAAGACCAGATCTGCTGCTGAACACTGGAGACCAGATCTGCTGCTGAACACTGGAGACATCAGACCTGTCAGGTCAGGGTGATGAGCCGTATCTCTCATCGCTCTCCTCAAGCGTTCTGTATCATCATTCCCATGACCAAAGCTTTAGTCACGGTACACACACACACACACACACACACACACACACACACTGCAGCACACACACTGCAGCACACACACACTGCAGCACACACACTGCAGCACACACACTGCAGCACTACTGTATACATACATCACAGCCTCTGTCATTTAGATGTGTGTTATTGCCACATTCCAAGCAGCCAAGCCCGTACATATATCAAAGAGCGGTGGCTGACAGTGTGCTGTGTGTGAGATAGATGTGCTGATAAGATCTGCTCTGTTCTCAGAAGCCTCCACAGCTCTAAGAAGCACTCATGCATTTCTCATCTGTAGAAACTAATGCTTGGGGTGTGTGTGTGTGTTTGTTTGTTCTTGTATTTGTGGGTTATGGGGACAACACTGCTGTATTGGCTTGTTATGGATCTGAGTGCTGTGAACACATGAGCAGGCTGGAGCAGTTTGTTTATGAGGCCTGTGTGTGTCTGGCATCATGAATCAGACCATCAAAGAACTCCATAAGCACATGTTCAAGTTTAAAAACGACCACATTCATCACAGCTTGTCTCATTTCTTGGAGTTATTCCTAGATTTAAGTGCTTTTTATGTGATCTAAATTACCTGTCAAGGTTAATATAAATGTAGAGATATGGCAGAGAGGACCCAGGATGAAGTTTGTGCTAGCTACAGTACCTGGCAGTGCTAGCTACAGTACCTGGCTGTGCTAGCTACAGTACCTGGCAGTGCTAGCTACAGTACCTGGCTGTGCTAGCTACAGTACCTGGCTGTGCTAGCTACAGTACCTGGCTGTGCTAGCTACAGCACCTGGCTGTGCTAGCTACAGTACCTGACAGTGCTAGCTACAGTACCTGACAGTGCTAGCTCCAGTACCTGGCAGTGCTAGCAGTGTTAGCTCCAGTACCTGACAGTGCTAGCTACAGCACCTGGGCAGTGTTAGCTCCAGTACCTGGGCAGACATGGCAGCAGGAGTCCTGGTTCCTGGAGGGTTCCTGGCAGAGGGCAGGGGGACACACTTCAGTGTCACACAGGACACGACCCTTCCTGCAGGTGCAGCGGGTGCAGTCGTCCAGGCTCCAGCTCTCTCCCTCCACATACAGCTCTCCTCCTGGGGCCCGGCACACCACCAGGTCCATCCCCCCACTGCCGGACCAGTCATCTGCAGCAGAGCAGGGGGAGAGGAGGAGGAGGAGAGGAGGAGAAGAGGAGGAGGAGGAGGAGAGGAGGAGGAGGAGAGGAGGAGGATGAGGAGGAGGAGAGGAGAGGAGAGGAAGAGAAGAGAGGAGGGGGAGGGGGAGAGGAGGATAGGAGGAGGATGAGGAGGGGGAGAGGAGGAGGCAAAGGAGGAGAAGGAGGAGAGGAGCAGACACACAGTCAGGTAGTGAGACTAGAAAGTATTAAAGTTGGATGAAGTTTGTAAGTCTGAAGTTTGACTTGAACTCCACAGTGAAGCTGCCATGTGGGCAGCAGGCTGAAGCTAATGCAGCTTGGAGACGTTCTCATACTGGTAAATATTTAAACAGCTCACTGAGTCACTGAATGCCCCCAATGACCCCAGGGTGTGTATGTGACCAGTGTGTGAGTGTGAGTGAGTGTGAGTGTGTGTCCCCCTACAGAAGCAGGGTGTGTTTGTTTAAGACGTCAGAGAGTGTGATGTCATGTGTCTAGCTGGGCTGTGAGGTGTGGACTAGCACCTCTGTGTTTTTGTGTGTGTGTGTGTGTACACAGGCATGTGTGTGTCTCACCTTCACAGGTGGGGCAGCACTGCTCTGGTCTGACCAGTGGCTGAGGGCAGCTGGGCACGGGGCAGGAGATGAGGACGCACATCTCTCGGCCAGCGTGGCAGTAACAGTCCCTGCAGCCATCATGCCATGTGTCCCCCTCCTCGTGACGCTGCCCGCTGGAGGTCTGGCAGAACCCGGGGGTGGGGCCTTGGGCAGGGGTGGTGCTGAGCCCAGGTATGAGGCCGGGGGCAGGGGTGGGGCCGGGGGCAGGGGTGGGTCTGCTCTCTGGAGGAAAACATTCACATCCAAACGTGAGAACAGCAGAGGAACCTGAGTGAAGCAGGCTGGCAGGACCTGCAGCGAGGGGGACGTCTACAGGGACTCTACATTCAGAACAAGCCAGTGTTATTATCCTGGAGCCTGTTTCATTAGCAGCTATTGACAGTCCTCCCAGCTCTGCCCCCAACATGCAGGAACAGGAAACCATCTTCATTCAGTTATGGCCCCCAAATCCACGTACAGCTGGGCCACAAAATAAATAACACATCATCAATTTCCCTCCGATTTTTGGCACTGGACTTGATAGTCTGAAATTCAGTAACTGTGCTTGATGGACACGTTGAGTTTATAAAAGCCCAAGCCTGCTGCTAGAGAGCCAGCCTGAGACAGAGAGACAGAGAGACACAAGAGCCAGCCTGAGACAGAGAGACAGACAGCCAGCCTGAGACAGAGAGACACAAGAGCCAGCCTGAGACAGAGACAGACAGCCAGCCTGAGACAGAGACAGACAGCCAGCCTGAGACAGAGAGACAGACAGCCAGTCTGGTCTGTGTTTATGTCTCTTCTCCCTCAACACGCTCTCGTACACAGAGAGAAAAACACACCTGAAAACATTTTTATCTGTAAATATTTGAACAGTCCGCTGAGTAACTGATCCAAGGTTTTCAAAATAAAATTAAATAGAGATTCTCTGGAATTGGCAAGTGTGTGTAGGTATGGTGTGTGTGTGTGTGTGTGTGTGTGTGTGTAGGTATGGTGTGTGTGTGTGTGTGTAGGTATGGTGTGTGTGTGTAGGTATGGTGTGTGTGTGTGTAAGTATGTGTGTGTGTGTGTGTGTGTGTGTGTGTGTGTGTGTGTGTGTGTGTGTGTGTGTGAGCTGATATGGACCCAGGGTAGCCGTATCTCACTGTGCCAGCAAACTAAAAATATGTCTGAGGCTGAAATATTTATAATATTGCTCAAAAACTAAACAGACACATCAAGTATAAGTGAAGGAGTATAAATAAGTCCTCCACAAACTTTCTTGAACTTTTGTGGTTTGGGAATCGAATAAAAAATGCAAACACAGGCTTAGCATTGGAGCTAAATAAAAACAGTCAAAACAACCATTCATGAATCCCACAAGACAGTGAAGGTCTGAGCCAAGCTGCTACATCCTGGGTGAAAGTTACACACAACACACACAACACTCACACAGACCCCATCACACACAACACACACTCACACACTCACACAGACCCCATCACACACAACACACACTCACACACTCACACAGACCCTATCACAAACAACACCACCATACAGTGAGTGAGCGTGAGTGTGTGTGAGTGAGTGAGCGTGAGTGCGTGTGAGTGAGCGTGTGTGAGTGAGTGTGTGTGTAAGTGTGTGTTAGTGTGTGTGTTACCTTTACACATGCAGATGGTGCATCCCCTCTTGCTGAGCTGGTATCCGTGGTTACAGAGCAGCTCACAGGAGAAGGGGGGGCAGCGAACACAGCGGCACATCTCACAACCATGCTTGTTTCTCCTGGGGGGCATCGTACACACACACACACCAGACACACACACACCACACACACACACACACCAGACACATATTCTTTCACATTTTGTACATCTCCCATCACAAAGTTTTCAAAATGGAAGAGATCATCTGTCACCTTATGACAACGGGTCCTGCTTTGGGTGTGTGTAAAGGTGGTGTGTGTGTGTGTACTCAGGTCTGTTGTGTGTGTGTGTACTCAGGTCTGTTGTGTGTGTGTGTACTCAGGTCTGTTGTGTGTGTGTACTCAGGTCTGCTGTGTGTGTGTACTCAGGTCTGCTGTGTGTGTGTACTCAGGTCTGTTGTGTGTGTGTACTCAAGTCTGCTGTGTGTGTGTGTGTGTGTGTGTACTCAGGTCTGCTGTGTGTGTGTGTACTCAGGTCTGTTGTGTGTGTGTACTCAGGTCTGCTGTGTGTGTGTGTACTCAGGTCTGCTGTGTGTGTGTGTGTGTACTCAGGTCTGCTGTGTGTGTGTGTACTCAGGTCTGCTGTGTGTGTGTGTACTCAGGTCTGCTGTGTGTGTGTGTGTACTCAGGTCTGCTGGCTCTGCACATTCCAGTGAGCTGAGCTGCTGCTGTCAGCTCGCAGGATAATGCAGCCAGGAGGCGGGGCTAAGAGTAACCCGGAGGCGGAGCTAAGAGCAGCCAGGAGGCAGAGCTAAGAGCAGCCAGGAGGCGGAGCTAAGGAGCCCCTGACCCCTGCTGTCAACACAAACACAACACAGGGGGAGGGGGGGGGGGAGGGGGAGGTGACTCACACGTATCCATAGGGACAGGTCTTGGCGCAGGTCAAAGGTCGACAGGTGGGGGTCCTGCACTCGCACACCTCACAGCCCTGCTCATCTCTCTCGTATCCCATGGGGCATTGCAGGGAGCAGTACCTGTCCAGGTCAGGGCAGGAGTCATCTGGAAAACATGTGAGGGAGGAGTGTGGAGTGTGTGAGGCAGGAGTGTGTGTGAGGGAGGAGTGTGTGTGAGGAAGGAGTGTGTGTGTGAGGAAGGAGTGTGTGTGAGGGAGGAGTGTGTGTGAGGAAGGAGTGTGTGTGTGAGGAAGGAGTGTGTGTGAGGGAGGAGTGTGTGTGAGGAAGGAGTGTGTGTGAGGAAGGAGTGTGTGTGTGAGGAAGGAGTGTGTGTGAGGGAGGAGTGTGTGTGAGGAAGGAGTGTGTGTGAGGAAGGAATGTGTGTGAGGGAGGAGTGTGTGTGAGGGAGGAGTGTGTGTGAGGAAGGAGTGTGTGTGTGAGGGAGGAGTGTGTGTGAGGAAGGAGTGTGTGTGAGGAAGGAGTGTGTGTGAGGGAGGAGTGTGTGTGAGGAAGGAGTGTGTGTGTGAGGGAGGAGTGTGTGTGAGGGAGGAGTGTGTGTGAGGAAGGAGTGTGTGTGAGGAAGGAGTGTGTGTGAGGGAGGAGTGTGTGTGAGGAAGGAGTGTGTGTGTGAGGGAGGAGTGTGTGTGAGGGAGGAGTGTGTGTGAGGAAGGAGTGTGTGTGTGAGGGAGGAGTGTGTGTGAGGGAGGAGTGTGTGTGAGGGAGGAGTGTGTGTGAGGAAGGAGTGTGTGTGAGGAAGGAGTGTGTGTGAGGGAGGAGTGTGTGTGAGGAAGGAGTGTGTGTGTGAGGGAGGAGTGTGTGTGAGGGAGGAGTGTGTGTGAGGAAGGAGTGTGTGTGTGAGGGAGGAGTGTGTGTGAGGGAGGAGTGTGTGTGAGGGAGGAGTGTGTGTGAGGGAGGAGTGTGTGTGAGGAAGGAGTGTGTGTGAGGGAGGAGTGTGTGTGAGGGAGGAGTGAGTGTGAGGGAGGAGTGTGTGTGAGGGAGGAGTGTGTGTGAGGGAGGAGTGTGTGTGAGGAAGGAGTGTGTGTGAGGGAGGAGTGTGTGTGAGGAAGGTGTGTGAGGCAAGAGTGTGTGTGAGGGAGAAGTGTGTGTGAGGGAGGAGTGTGTGTGAGGAAGGAGTGTGTGTGAGGGAGGAGTGTGTGTGAGGGAGGAGTGTGTGTGAGGAAGGAGTGTGTGTGAGGGAGGAGTGTGTGTGAGGAAGGTGTGTGAGGCAAGAGTGTGTGTGAGGGAGAAGTGTGTGTGTGAGGCAGGAGTGTGTGTGTGAGGGAGGAGTGTGTGTGTGAGGAGGAGTGTGTGTGTGAGGGAGGAGTGTGTGTGAGGGAGGAGTGTGTGTGAGGAAGGTGTGTGAGGCAAGAGTGTGTGTGAGGGAGAAGTGTGTGTGTGAGGCAGGAGTGTGTGTGTGAGGCAGGAGTGTGTGTGTGAGGGAGGAGTGTGTGTGAGGGAGGAGTGTGTGTGAGGGAGGAGTGTGTGTGAGGGAGGAGTGTGTGTGAGGAAGGAGTGTGTGTGAGGGAGGAGTGTGTGTGAGGAAGGTGTGTGAGGCAAGAGTGTGTGTGAGGGAGAAGTGTGTGTGAGGGAGGAGTGTGTGTGAGGAAGGAGTGTGTGTGAGGGAGGAGTGTGTGTGAGGGAGGAGTGTGTGTGAGGAAGGAGTGTGTGTGAGGGAGGAGTGTGTGTGAGGAAGGTGTGTGAGGCAAGAGTGTGTGTGAGGGAGAAGTGTGTGTGTGAGGCAGGAGTGTGTGTGTGAGGGAGGAGTGTGTGTGTGAGGGAGGAGTGTGTGTGAGGCAGGAGTGTGTGTGAGGCAGGAGTGTGTGTGAGGAAGGAGTGTATGTGAGGAAGGTGTGTGTGTGAGGAAGGTGTGTGTGTGAGGAAGGTGTGTGTGTGAGGAAGGAGTGTGTGTGAGGAAGGTGTGTGTGTGAGGAAGGAGTGTGTGTGAGGAAGGTGTGTGTGTGTGAGGCAGGAGGGTGTGAGGCAGGAGGGTGTGAGGCAGGAGGGTGTGAGGCAGCCGTGTTTTAGGCAGGAGGGTGTGAGGCAGGAGGGTGTGAGGCAGGAGGGTGTGAGGCAGGAGGGTGTGAGGCAGGAGGGTGTGAGGCAGGAGTGTGTGAGGCAGGAGGGTGTGAGGCAGGAGGGTGTGAGGCAGGAGGGTGTGAGGCAGCAGTGTGTGAGGCAGGAGGGTGTGAGGCAGGAGGGTGTGAGGCAGGAGGGTGTGAGGCAGCAGTGTGTGAGGCAGGAGGGTGTGAGGCAGGAGGGTGTGAGGCAGGAGGGTGTGAGGCAGGAGTGTGTGTGAGGCAGGAGTGTGTGAGGCAGCAGTGTGTGAGGCAGGAGGGTGTGAGGCAGGAGGGTGTGAGGCAGGAGGGTGTGAGGCAGGAGTGTGTGAGGCAGGAGGGTGTGAGGCAGCAGTGTGTGAGGCAGCAGTGTGTGTGAGGTGACTCACTGGCGCTGCAGTGGCAGAGCAGACAGCCCATGTGGTCCTGCTGGAAGCCCAGGGGACAGTCCTCTGCAGACAGGGAACAGTGTTCCAGAGGAGCACACACAGCTGGGCTCAGGGTCTCATAGGACGGCTCTGAGGGGGGACAGGAACCATGAGGAGTGTGTGTGTGTGTATTCCCTGTGTGTGTGTGTGTATTCCCTGTGTGTGTGTGTATTCCCTGTGTGTGTGTATTCCCTGTGTGTGTGTGTATTCCCTGTGTGTGTATATTCCCTGTGTGTGTGTATTCCCTGTGTGTGTGTATTCCCTGTGTGTGTGTGTGTGTGTATTCCCTGTGTGTGTGTATTCCCTGTGTGTGTGTATTCCCTGTGTGCGTGTGTGTGTATTCCCTGTGTGTGTGTGTATTCCCTGTGTGTGTGTGTGTGTGTGTGTGTGTGTGTGTCCATGCCTTCACAGAAGGAGCAGCACTGTCCAGGGATCTTCACAGGGTTGTGGCAGCTCTGCTTGCAGACCATGGCAGTGCAGCGAGGGTCTCCATCCACACACTGGCAGAAGGTGCAGTCATCCTCCTTCCAGCGCTCATCATGGCCCCGCAGGACGTTATTCACCCAGCAGCTGGCCTCTGCACTGTCCACCCCCAGGAGCTCCACATCTGGGCCAACACACACACACACACACACAGTAATACACACACACATTCATACACACCACATTAATACACACACACACAGTAATACACACACATGTTAGTACACAGTCAGGCCCTGTTGCACCACACAGGTCAGAGTTCACCTCATGTGTTACAGTGTCACACATGTTTTTCTAGTCCTGAATGAAACGTGTCATGTGACATTTTTACAGCAGCTGTTTTACAGACACACATGATCTGAACACAGGAAGTCTGGAGGCCAGAGGACTTCTGGGTCTGGAGGGTTTGTTGTAAATAATCCTAATTGTGTTTTGTGTCACTGGTGATCACTCTAGTGTGTGTGTGTGTGTGTGTGGCTACATACAGAACAAAGTTGGCTGTGTGCTTGGTAAATATGTTTATGTGTGTGGTCAGTTCATTGTATACAAAACAAAGTTGTATGTGTGGTGTGTGTGTGTGTGTGTGTGTGTGTGTGTGTGTGTGTGTGTGTGTGTGTGTGTGAAAGAGAGTGAGAGTGTGTGTGAGAAGTGTGTGTGTGAGAGTATGTGAAAGTGCGTGTGTGAAAAATAGTGTGTGTGTGTGTGTCGGGGTGTGTGTGTCATATGGGAAAGAGAGTGTGTGTGTGTGCCCTGTGTGTGTGTGCATGTGTGTGTGTGCCCTGTGTGCGTGTGCGTGCGTGTGTGTTCTTCCCCAGGGTTGTACTGCTAGTCTGTTGTCATCCAGCAGAGATCTGTCTGCAGTGATCCTGACATCTGAAACTAGTTAGTCTGCTCTCCCTCCCTCCCTCCCTCCCACCCTCCCTCCCTCCCTCCCTCCCTCCCTCCCTCCCCTCCCTCCCTCCCTCCCTCCCTCCCTCCCTCCCTCTTTCCTTTTTTCTATTCCTCTATTTCAGCAGCCCAAACAGAGTCATGTGGCTGAGCGATTAGGGAATCGGGCTGATAATCAAAAGGTTGCATGTTCGAAATCCCAGCCGTGCCAACATGATGTTGTGTCCTTGAGCAAGGCACTTCACCCTACTTGCCTCAGGGGGAATGTCCCTGTACTTACTGTAACTCTGGATGAGAGTGTCTGATAAATGACTACATGTAAATGGAACCCTGTAACGCTTTACTTATGAGCGAGTCAAGACTGCAGTTGAAGGTAAACTGCAGCAAGGCCACCTGCAGAATGCTCTGGTGCTATGAGGATGTTCTAGAAGGTTCCCTGGTGAGTCTGCAGAACAGGTGTTCCTCTGACACCCCCTCATCACAGATATCTCCATAGTGAGCAGAGCAGGAGATGAAAGCATTCCTCTGGCTCTAAAGACCCTCACATTCCAGGTGTTCCTCCACCACTGACCTTCCATAACCTCACAGCCTACCTCTCTCTCTCTCCCAACTCCCTCCCTCTCTCTCTCTCCCAACTCCCTCCCTCTCTCTCTCTCCCAACTCCCTCCCTCTCTCTCTCTCCCACCTCCCTCTCTCTCTCTCTCCCACCTCCCTCCCTCTCTCTCTCTCCCAACTCCCTCCCTCTCTCTCTCTCCCAACTCCCTCCCTCTCTCTCTCTCCCAACTCCCTCCCTCTCTCTCTCCTCCCAACTCCCTCCCTCTCTCTCTCTCCCACCTCCCTCTCTCTCTCTCTCCCACCTCCCTCCCTCTCTCTCTCTCTCCTACCTCCCTCTAGCTCTCTCCCAGAGAGAGGAGGAGGAGTAAGAGGAGGAGTAGGAGCAGTGTGTACCTATGCAGACAGGGCAGCACTCTCTGTCCCAGAGAGAGGAGGAGGAGTAAGAGGAGGAGGAGGAGCAGTGTGTACCTATGCAGACAGGGCAGCACTCTCTGTCCCAGAGAGAGGAGGAGGAGTAAGAGGAGGAGGAGGAGCAGTGTGTACCTATGCAGACAGGGCAGCACTCTCCCTCTGGGATGTAGAAGTTGTCACAGTGGAGCTCAGCACACTCGGCCTTGGAGCAGAAGGAGATCCCTCCCCGACACTGGCACAGCCAGCAGGGCTGCATGTGGTACACCTCCCCCTCAGAGAAGTGCTGGTTGTTGTGAACACACTGAGGAGACACTGGAGAAGAGGACAACACTGTCAGGCTGGTCAACACATGAAAACACACACACACAGACACACAGACACACAGACACAGAGACACACACACACAGAGACACACACACACACACACACACACACACAGACGCACACAGAGACGCACACAGACACACACACACACAGACTCACACAGAGACAAACACAGACACACACAGAGAGACCCACAAAGACACACACGTATACCAGTGCCCCAACCCCCCGCTGCCCCCTGCTGCCCCCACCCTCCACCCCTGCTGCCCCCTCTCCATCCTGCCCTCTAACACAAAGCAGGTGGACCAACTGAGTCAAGTCAAAAAGGGATTTCTCCCTCTCTCTCTCTCCCTCTCTCTCTCTCCCTCTCTCTCTCTCCCTCTCTCTCTCTCCCTCTCTCTCTCTCTCTCGTTCTCCTGGCTCTGATTGGCTGGCGTGAGCCCCATACTTAACGCTGAGGAAACAATAGGAAGTCACATGACAGGAGGATCACATGACTTCCGCTGTGTTTGTTGCTGTTAATCCCCAACTGGTTTGCGTCAGACTGGATTCCTGCTGTGCTTTGTGATGTTCCTCTGGATCAGTGTGGCTGGGTGTTGAACCATGACCCCAGCCCTGCTCTCCATCCCCCCCAGGGTCCAGCTCTCTCCCCAGGGTCCAGCTCTCTCCCCTGGGATCGTCTCGCTGCTCTGCTCTTGAGACGTGAACCGTGTCAACACTGGAATCGTGTGGTCTTGTGTTGCCGTGGAGATGAAGCCTTCTGTTTAAACAGAACCCACCATCTCTCTTGGAGTTGACCTCCATTAACAGCTTCCTGTCTGATATCGGAATTTGGGACCAGACTGTTGTTCTTCTCCCGGCCTGATAAACTGGCTCGTATGGAACCATCTGGAACATCATATGACATCACTGTGTCAGGCTGGTGCCTGCCTGTCGTCTGCCAATCACAGCACCCAGGGCCCAGGGCCAATCACAGCACCCAGGGCCCAGGGCCAATCACAGCACCCAGGGCCCAGGGCCAATCACAGCACCCAGGGCCCAGGGCCAATCACAGCACCCAGGGCCCAGGGCCAATCACAGCACCCAGGGCCCAGGGCCAATCACAGCACCCAGGGCCCAGGGCCAATCACAGCACACAGGGGTTGGTGAGGGGCAGGGAGGGGCTGGTGAGGGGCAGGGAGGGGTTGGTGAGGGGCAGGGAGGGGCTGGTGAGGGGCAGGGAGGGGCTGGTGAGGGGCAGGGAGGGGCTGGTGAGGGGCAGGGAGGGGCTGGTGAGGGGCAGGGAGGGTCAGTCATGCGGGGGTAACTAACAGGGAAACAGCACAAAAGCCATCAAGCCTGGAGGCCGAGAGTAGAAGACACTTGTTATCACAACCCTGATCCCAGAGCCCTCCACCTCATTCAGCCTGAGCCAGCCTGCCTCCCCCCATTACCCTCCCAGCAGTCCCACTGGAGCACATCAAAAGCATTCCCATCAATGAACTGGTGAACTTTTCCTCTTGGACGTGTGACCAGACTGGACAGTTTGATGCAGCACTTCTGTTGAGCAGAACTGCAGCCTCAGCACTGCACTGCTCACTGCTCCTGTTCAGTCCCATTACTTCCAGGACATGGGACTCTTTTACTGCTGTGGACAGGCCAGAATGACAATCTGTTCTGTTGGTAAAACAGAAGATTTGCAGGGAGCGCAAAGTAAACAGTCATGTCCTCTCCTCCTGCCTCTCCTCCTGCCTCCTCCTGCCTCCCCCTGCCTCTCTACCTCTCCTCCTGCCTCCTCCTGCCTCCCCCTGCCTCTCTACTTCTCCTCCTGCCTCCCCCTGCCTCTCTACCTCTCCTCCTGCCTCCCCCTGCCTCTCTACCTCTCCTCCTGCCTCCCCCTGCCTCTCTACCTCTCCTCCTGCCTCCTCATGCCTCTCCTCCTCCCCTCCTCCTGCCTCCTCCTGCCTCTCTCTCCTCCTGCCTCTCTCCCCTCCTCCCCCCTCCTCCTGCCTCTCTTCCCCTCCTTCTCCTCCTACCCCTCCCCCCTCCTCTCTGGTCTCTCCTGCAACTCTGGTCTCTCTCCTCTCCTCCTGCCTCTCTCCTCTCCTCCTGCCTCTCTGGTCTCTCCTGCCTCTCCTGCCTCTCTGGTGGACAGACTGAGGCAGCCCTGTAGTGCTCAGGCCCACAGTTGTGAATGTGATTCATATCCTCTCTGATTATTAGCAGACACGCTGCAGAGGAAAAGCCTTTGAAGTCTCCACAGCAGACTGTCGCCAGCGGCAACACCAATAAACACACCAACAACCATTAGCAGCTAAAGAGGGTTCCTCCTGTCCAGACCTGTGGTCAACAGAGACTTTCACCTTCTCAACATTTCACACCTGGGTGGACAGGAAGTGTTCAGGTGTTTGAGCAGAGGGCCACAGGAAGTGACCTGTCTGACCAATAGCCTGCTGGTCTGGGGCCGCAGCACCACTCTGCCAGGCTGGACAGGAGGGCTGGACAGGAGGGCTGGACAGGAGGGCTGGACAGGAGGGCTGGACAGGAGGGCTGGACAGGAGGGCTGGACACAGGCCTGGGGGTCACAGGTGCAGCAGGGGGGAGAGAGGGGCAGCAGCCAGTAGGGGGCAGAAAGGGGCAGCAAGCAGTAGGGGGCAGAAAGGGGCAGAAAGGGGCAGTAGGGGGCAGAAAGGGGCAGCAGGCAGTAGGGGGCAGAAAGGGGCAGCAGGCAGTAGGGGGCAGAAAGGGGCAGCAGGCAGTAGGGGGCAGAAAGGGGCAGAAAGGGGCAGTAGGGGGCAGAAAGGGGCAGCAGGCAGTAGGGGGCAGAAAGGGGCAGCAGGCAGTAGGGGGCAGAAAGGGGCAGCAGGCAGTAGGGGGCAGAAAGGGGCAGCAGGCAGTAGGGGGCAGAAAGGGGCAGCAGGCAGTAGGGGGCAGAAAGGGGCAGAAAGGGGCAGTAGGGGGCAGAAAGGGGCAGACAGGGGCAGCAGGGGGCAGAAAGGGGCAGCAGGCAGTAGGGGGCAGAAAGGGGCAGACAGGGGCAGCAGGGGGCAGAAAGGGGCAGCAGGGGGCAGAAAGGGGCAGCAGGCAGTAGGGGGCAGAAAGGGGCAGAAAGGGGCAGTAGGGAGCAGAAAGGGGCAGACAGGGGCAGCAGGGGGCAGAAAGGGGCAGACAGGGGCAGCAGGGGGCAGAAAGGGGCAGCAGGCAGTAGGGGGCAGAAACGGGCAGACAGGGGCAGCAGGGGGCAGAAAGGGGCAGCAGGCAGCAGGGGGCAGAAAGGGGCAGCAGGCAGCAGGGGGCAGAAAGGGGCAGCAGGCAGTAGGGGGCAGAGAGCTCAGAGAGCAGAGAGTGTGGGGGGCAGGAGGGCATGAGAAGAGGAGGACACATGACCCCAGAACACTTTAGCCCCTCTGGAAGTCACACACACACACACACACACACACACACACACTGAGTCACATACAATAACAAATCTATGTAAGGAATACTGTAACCCCTTCTACCAGCCCCCAGCCTTAACACTGTCCACTCTGTTACAGCTGAGCAATATGGGGGGAGGGGAGGACGGGGGAGGAGAGGAAGGGAGGAGGAAGGGAGGGGAGGAGGGGAGGAGGAGGGGAGGAGGGGAGGAGGAAGGGAAAAGGGAGGGGGAGGTGGAGGGCAGCCCTCTCCCAGCCTGTATTAGCAGTGTGAGTGGAGCACTTGTGTTCAGTGTTGCTGTCTGGAGTCACATGCTTTCATCAGATCCTCTCCAGCCTGACAGCTTTACAGCTTCCTGTCCGGGGAGCACCAGACACCCACAAGGATCTCAGCACTTCCTGTCCTTTAGTCCTGATCCCTGTCCAGCCTGCGTCCCACACAGCCTCACACAGCCTCTCCTCACAGCCTCACACAGCCTCTCCTCACAGCCTCTCCTCCAGGTCTCTCCTCCAGGTCTCTCCTCCAGGTCTCTCCTCCAGGTCTCTTCTCCAGGTCTCTCCTCACAGCCTCTCCTCCAGGTCTCTCCTCCAGGTCTCTCCTCCAGGTCTCTCCTCCAGGTCTCTCCTCCAGGTCTCTCCTCCAGGTCTCTCCTCCAGGTCTCTCCACTGCTGCTCCCCAGATGAGCCCTTCTTCTCTGAACTCAGCAGGCAGGTCTGACTGTTCCCTTGCCAGGGCCAACATAAAGCCTGTGATACCCTTGTTAGGCAGCATGGTGGTGGTGGGGGGAGGCACCAGGGGGGTTCAGGGGGGGATTTTGTACACCGTTGTGGAAAAGGAAAGCGGGGGGCCCTCTGTGTCTACAGTAGAACAGTAGCTACCTCTCAAAACTTGGATTAGCCAATCCCCAGCCTCGGTTTGTGTAGGCTTCCCTGTGGATTAGCCAATCCCCAGGCTCGGTTTGTGTAGGCTTCCCTGTGTCTCTAATGTACACACAGGGATCAGGGATTACACACTCACGTCCTGTCCTATAACTGTCAAACTGTCAATCTCCAGTGGAAACACACACACACACAGACACACACACACACACAGAAACACACACACACAGACACACACACACACAGACACACACACACACACACACACAGACAGACACACACACAGACACACACACAGACACACACAGACACACACAGAAACACACAGACACACACACACACACACACACACACACACACACACACACACACACACACACACACAGACAGACACACAGACAGACACACACACAGACACACACACACACACACAGACAGACACACACACAGACACACACACAGACACACACAGACACACACAGAAACACACAGACACACACAGACACACACACACACACACACACACACACAGACAGACACACAGACAGACACACAGACAGACACACAGACAGACACACACACAGACACACACAGACACACACACACACACAGACAGACACACTGCAGCAGAGGGGGCAGCAGGCACCCTACAGTGATAATGGAGGAGAGGAGGTGAGTGTTCTGATGACAGACTGATCTCAGCCTCTCGCTCAGTCAGCACAGAAACAGCCACAGAATGAAGAGACACACTAACTGCTCCATAAGCCAGAGAAATGACACGTTTATGACCAGAGTCAAGAGGAATATGTGAGCGTCTTTACATGCATGCTGGTTAAGAGGGTACATTCTAACATTCTAAGGTGATTGCGTAACATCTGGAGTTTGTGGCTGGTTCAGGAGCTGGTTACTGTTCACAGTGAGACCAGACTAAGGCTGTATGTCTCACTGTCTCTCTGTCCCTCCCTCTCTCTCTCTCTCTCTCTTTCCTCTCTCTCTCTCTCTCTCTCTCTCTCTCTCTCTCTCTCTCTCTCTCTTCCACAGCAACCTGAGGATCTTTATCATTTCTGACATTTGAGGACCTGTAAGTGGATCCTGGATCCTCTGGGTTCATCCCAGCACATGGGAAACTGATCTGAGGTCCTGGTGTCCCTGGAACTAGCCAGCAGCTCCAGTCCTCCAGTCCTCCAGTCCCCAGCTCCAGTCCTCCAGTCCCCAGCTCCAGTCCTCCAGTCCCCAGCTCCAGTCTTCCAGTCCCCAGCTCCAGTCCTCCAGTCTTCCAGTCCCCAGCTCCAGTCTTCCAGTCCCCAGCTCCAGTCCCCAGCTCCAGTCCCCAGCTCCAGTCCCCAGCTCCAGTCCCCAGCTCCAGTCCGCAGCTCAAGTCCCCAGCTCCAATCCTCCAATCCTCCATTCCCCAGCTCCAGTCCCCAGCTCCAGTCCCCAGCTCCAGTCCCCAGCTCCAGTCCCCAGCTCCAGTCTTCCAGTCCCCAGCTCCAACCCCCAGCTCCAGTCCCCAGCTCCAGTCTTCCAGTCCCCAGCTCCAACCCCCAGCTCCAGTCCCCAGCTCCAGTCCTCCAGTCCCCAGCTCCAGTCCCCAGCTCCAGTCCTCCAGCCCTCTCTCTGCTATCACACCCTTCCACTCATCAACCCCCAGACCAGGGGCCTTGACCTAGCAGCCTGACCCCAGGATTGGCCGGCATGTTAATCGTCCACTTAAAGAGTCATTTGAAGTGGGAGCCAGGACACGTGGATGAGCAGAGCAGGACACAAGATCTCATGGATGAATCGGAGGATGAAGGAAACAGATTTTTTCCCCGTCCTGCACTGAGTAAACTAGGTGGGTGTGAGAGGGATCTGTACTGCAGTGTTTACACTGCTGCAGCCTGCAGCACTCACACTACCAACAAAGCTCTCATTGAGAAACTGTTGCTGCTGAATAGTGTCATAGAAAGAGCTGGGAAAAACCCTGACTTAGAACTGGCTCCGACTCTTCTAGTGCTTTTTTGGTCTAATTCCTGTGCGTGAGTAAAATAAACGTCAGCTGGAAATCTGATTTAAGAAGTTTTAGGTTTTTGAGAAGTTCATAAAAACCTGAACCTAAAATTAGATTCTGTTCAGAGGAGATTTCCTTTTTAGAATATTATGTTCGTGAAGAGAAATCACTGCAGATGTTGCTCTGAATAACACTTGCAGAATATTGTGTGTCAGATTACTTCACTTACAGTAATAGCGAGGCTGAAGTGGGTGGCTAACAGCACCTGGGAGGTGAGTCTCATTCATAAGAGCTGAGGTCTTTAGGGGGGAAAGCTCTCAGCCTCGGAGGCTTAATTGATATAATTTTCTAGCGGTGGGACATTTATGTGAACAAAAGGCCTGGAGACACAGAGAGAGCAGGATCAGACTCTGTCCCACACTGGAAGCACGAACACGCCTGGAATTAGCTGGTCACAATGAAGGCTTTTCTCCAGCTAGTATAGAGCAGAACAAGAAGGGCTGCTCTGCTATGCCTGCCTGCTGCTGCTGGAGACACACACACACACACACACACACACACACACACAGACACACATGAGGCTGGCAGTCTGAGGTGGGATGTGGAAATTGGTCAATTACCACAGAATGGAGCCTGGAAACAAAGCATCTCTCTGGCTTTTCAGCAGCTCACTGAAGTAAAAGAAAACACCTTCATGTAAATGAAGGAGGACCAGGCAGCCAGTCTGAGAGACTCAGGAGGACCAGGCAGCCAGTCTGAGAGACTCAGGAGGACCAGGCAGCCAGTCTGACAGACTCAGGAGGACCAGGCAGCCAGTGTGAGGCCCCCTGAGTGTCCAGACTCAGCCAGGCAGACGAGGCTGTGTTGACAGCTTCAGTTTACTCATGGAAAAGCAGCACAATGTGAGTTCTGTTTAAGCGACCGACTTTGGAAGCCAGTCAGCTCAGAACAAAGCTGTCTCAGTGCAGCCGCTCCTGCGTGCTCCTACACTGTCCACAGAGTTCCTGCTGCTCACAGCTGGGGGGGGGCATCAGGTCTGCCTGGCGTCTGCTGGCTCTCTCAGAGAGACAGACAGGTAGACAGAGACAGACAGGTTAGCAGACAGACTGGCTGCTCCTCACTCTCTTTCACTGAATATTTGGGGAAGAAAAACGTGATTGCTGTGTCCAAGGCAGCCAAGCTACAGCTGAAGGAGTGTGTGTGTGTGGGTGTGTGAGTGTGTGTGAGTGTGTGTGGGTGTGTGTGTGTGGTGGGGGCAGGGTTTAGGGTCTGTGTTGCACATACTATTGTTCTTGTGTGTGAGCTCTGCCCGGTAACACACCCTTCCCCTTATTATCAGATGTCCAATCAGATTAGAGCAGTGAGACTGAGTAAGAGGGTCTGGGTCTTTCTCATGCTGAGAGGAGGGAACAATGTGACAGAGAGAGAAGACCTCCAGCATGATCTGAGCTGTGCAGGGAGAGGAGAACTAACAGGAGCCCAACAGGGGGCCTTAGGGGACACCAGACATGGTGCTGTAGTGTGTCTTGGACTGTGGAGGGACTGAGGGGGTCTGGAGAGGGGGGTCTGGGAGGGTCTGGGGGTCTGGAGACGGGGGTCTGGAGAGGGGGGTCTAGGAGGGTCTGGGGGTGTCTGGGAAGCAGTGCTTGTTCTTGGGGCTGAGAGTGGGGTTTGATGGTGTTAAGCCTGGGCTAGGCTGGCTCTGGGAGCAGAGAGAGGGCTGACAGACAGGGATAGTCCCTCGCCCGCCCAGCAGAGACGGCCTTTGTCTGGTCCGCCACACAAGCTGGGTTTTGTTTCCTTTTTGAAATCACTACCCACCTCACACACACACACACACACACAGCGAGGGCCAGGACCGGGTCATAGCTGGTCACACACACACACAGCTGAGATGTCTGTCACCCCTGCCAGCCCCTGGTGGTCTGGCAGGGACTGTAGTAGCCGTGCCACCGAGGCTGCAGCCAGCTAGACCTGGTGATGGTGATCTGTTTCTCAGCACTCCCTCTGATGGTGAGCCTGTAGTGGCCTATAGGGGGCTGTAGGGGCCTGTAGGGGGCCTGTAGGGGGCCTGTAGGGGCCTATAGGGGGCCTGTAGGGGGCCTGTAGGGGCCTATAGGGGGCTGTATGGGGCTGTAGGGGGCTGTAGGGGCCTATAGGGGGCTGTAGGGGGCTGTAGGGGCCTATAGGGGGCCTGTAGGGGGCCTGTAGGGGGCTGTAGGGGCCTATAGGGGGCTGTATGGGGCTGTAGGGGGCTGTAGGGGCCCTGTAGGGGCCTGTAGGGGGCCTGTAGGGGCCTATAGGGGGCTGTAGGGGGCTGTAGGGGGCTGTAGGGGGCTGTAGGGGCCTATAGAGGGGCTGTAGGGGCCTATAGGGGGCTGTAGGGGGCTGTAGGGGGCCTGTAGGGCCCTTAGATTGGGCAGGAGACCTCGACCAGCTCTCAAACACATGGAGAAGCAGGTTGTGTTTTTATGCTTTGAGACCCACATAAACAATAAACAGAACAACCAGGATGAGAGGAGAGAGGAGGCCAGATTCTGAGAAGAGGGGAAAGAGAGACCAAACCACTAACATGTGTGGGTTTACAAGGCCGGACAGGACATGCCATGTTCAAATGGATGACTGAGGGAAACCTAGGAGTGGCTTTACAAGGTCAGCTTTCATCTCCAGCTGTGTGTGAAGAGAGCTGTCCCTCATGTAGAGAGAGCTGTCCCTCATGTAGAGAGAGCTGTCCCTCATGTAGAGAGAGCTGTCCCTCATGTAGAGAGAGCTGTCCCTCATGTAGAGAGAGCTGTCCCTCATGTAGAGAGAGCTGTCCCTCATGTAGAGAGAGCTGTCCCTCGTGTAGAGAGAGCTGTCCCTCGTCTGGAGAGAGCTGTCCCTCATGTAGAGAGAGCTGTCCCTCATGTGGAGAGAGCTGTCCCTCATGTAGAGAGAGCTGTCCCTCATGTAGAGAGAGCTGTCCCTCATGTAGAGAGAGCTGTCCCTCATGTAGAGAGAGCTGTCCCTCGTCTGGAGAGAGCTGTCCCTCATGTAGAGAGAGCTGTCCCTCATGTGGAGAGAGCTGTCCCTCATGTAGAGAGAGCTGTCCCTCATGTAGAGAGAGCTGTCCCTCATGTAGAGAGAGCTGTCCCTCATGTGGAGAGAGCTGTCCCTCATGTGGAGAGAGCTGTCCCTCGTCTGGAGAGAGCTGTCCCTCATGTAGAGAGAGCTGTCCCTCATGTGGAGAGAGCTGTCCCTCATGTAGAGAGAGCTGTCCCTCATGTAGAGAGAGCTGTCCCTCATGTAGAGAGAGCTGTCCCTCATGTAGAGAGAGCTGTCCCTCGTCTGGAGAGAGCTGTCCCTCATGTAGAGAGAGCTGTCCCTCATGTGGAGAGAGCTGTCCCTCATGTAGAGAGAGCTGTCCCTCATGTAGAGAGAGCTGTCCCTCATGTAGAGAGAGCTGTCCCTCATGTGGAGAGAGCTGTCCCTCATGTGGAGAGAGCTGTCCCTCATGTGGAGAGAGCTGTCCCTCGTCTGGAGAGAGCTGTCCCTCATGTAGAGAGAGCTGTCCCTCATGTGGAGAGAGCTGTCCCTCATGTAGAGAGAGCTGTCCCTCATGTAGAGAGAGCTGTCCCTCATGTAGAGAGAGCTGTCCCTCATGTAGAGAGAGCTGTCCCTCGTCTGGAGAGAGCTGTCCCTCATGTAGAGAGAGCTGTCCCTCATGTGGAGAGAGCTGTCCCTCATGTAGAGAGAGCTGTCCCTCATGTAGAGAGAGCTGTCCCTCATGTAGAGAGAGCTGTCCCTCATGTGGAGAGAGCTGTCCCTCATGTGGAGAGAGCTGTCCCTCGTCTGGAGAGAGCTGTCCCTCATGTAGAGAGAGCTGTCCCTCATGTGGAGAGAGCTGTCCCTCATGTAGAGAGAGCTGTCCCTCATGTAGAGAGAGCTGTCCCTCATGTAGAGAGAGCTGTCCCTCATGTAGAGAGAGCTGTCCCTCGTCTGGAGAGAGCTGTCCCTCATGTAGAGAGAGCTGTCCCTCATGTGGAGAGAGCTGT
Organism: Neosalanx taihuensis; assembly: GCA_030340665.1. Taxonomy (NCBI): domain Eukaryota; kingdom Metazoa; phylum Chordata; class Actinopteri; order Osmeriformes; family Salangidae; genus Neosalanx; species Neosalanx taihuensis. The sequence continues at coordinate 15,788,791 of CM059296.1, read as the reverse complement.
CCCTCATGTAGAGAGAGCTGTCCCTCATGTAGAGAGAGCTGTCCCTCATGTAGAGAGAGCTGTCCCTCATGTGGAGAGAGCTGTCCCTCATGTGGAGAGAGCTGTCCCTCATGTAGAGAGAGCTGTCCCTCGTCTGGAGAGAGCTGTCCCTCATGTAGAGAGAGCTGTCCCTCATGTGGAGAGAGCTGTCCCTCGTCTGGAGAGAGCTGTCCCTCATGTGGAGAGAGCTGTCCCTCATGTAGAGAGAGCTGTCCCTCATGTGGAGAGAGCTGTCCCTCATGTGGAGAGAGCTGTCCCTCATGTAGAGAGAGCTGTCCCTCATGTGGAGAGAGCTGTCCCTCATGTGGAGAGAGCTGTCCCTCATGTGGAGAGAGCTGTCTTTACTGTACTGAACATGAAGTCCTCGCACAGATGGAGTCAGATCACTGCTTCTGTCCAGCTCTGTTGCACTAAACTGACCTCCAGATCTGACATCACTTCAGGCTGCAGGAGACACAGGAAGCTGCTACTATGACGACCGGACAGACACACAGCCGACTGACAAACACACACACATTCACACCAGCATCACACACACACCAGCATCACACACACACCAGCATCACACACACACCAGCATCACACACACACCAGCATCACACACACACCAGCATCACACACACACCAGCATCACACACACACACCAGCATCACACACACACCAGCATCACACACACTCCAGCATCACACACACACCAGCATCACACACACACCAGCATCACACACACACCAGCATCACACACACACCAGCATCACACACACTCCAGCATCACACACACACCAGCATCATAAACACACCAGCATCATAAACACACCAGCATCACACACACACCAGCATCACAAACACACCAGCATCACACACACACCAGCATCATACACACCAGCATCACACACACACCAGCATCACACACACACCAGCATCACACACACTCCAGCATCACACACACACCAGCATCACACACACACCAGCATCACACACACTCCAGCATCACACACACACCAGCATCATAAACACACCAGCATCATAAACACACCAGCATCATAAACACACCAGCATCATACACACCAGCATCACACACACACCAGCATCACACACACACCAGCATCATACACACCACAGGAGATGGTTTTTCTCTCAAACAGACTGAGCTGATCAAGGTGAGCAGTGAGCAGAGTGGGGATATATGATGTAGCTCATATAAACTAACTGGGTACTTATGGAAACATATGGCTTCATGAGTGTCTCCCTCCCTCTCCTTCCCTCTCTCTCCCTCTCTCCCTCTCTCTCCCTCTCTTTCCGCCTCCCTCCCTCTCTCCCTGTCCCCCTCCCTCTCTCCCTATCCCCCTCCCTCCCCATCTGAATGTTGGCATGAACTGACCGCTCATCTCGTCTGCCCATGTGATTTTTCACAGGTGACAGAGACCCAGCTGACCTGACCCTGCACCAGCTTGAGACACAGCCCTCAGAGACACAGCCCTCTGAGACACAGCCCTCTGAGACACAGCCCTCTGAGACACAGATCTCAGAGACACAGCCCTCTGAGACACAGATCTCAGAGACACAGCCCTCTGAGACAGCCCTTTGAAACACAGCCCTCTGAGACAGCCCTCTGAGACACAGCCCTCTGAGACACAGATCTCAGAGACACAGCCCTCTGAGACAGCCCTCAGACACAGCCCTCAGAGACACAGCTCTCTGAGACACAGCCCTCAGAGACACAGTCCTCAGAGACACAGCCCTCTGAGACAGCCCTCAGACACAGCCCTCAGAGACACAGTCCTCAGAGACACAGCCCTCAGAGACACAGCCTTCTGAGACACAGCCCTCAGAGACACAGCCCTCTGAGACACAGCCCTCAGAGACACAGCCCTCTGAGACACAGCCCTCTGAGACACAGCCCTCTGAGACACAGCCCTCTGAGGCAGCCCTCAGAGACACAGCCCTCAGAGACACAGCCCTCAGAGACACAGCCCTCTGAGACACAGCCCTCTGAGACAGCCCTCTGAGACACAGCCCTCTGAGACACAGCCCTCTGAGACAGCCCTCAGAGACACAGCCCTCAGAGACACAGCCTTCAGAGACACAGCCTTCAGAGACACAGCCCTCTGAGACACAGCCCTGTAGGTTGTCTGTAGGTGAACAGTAGGTGACCTCACCTGTGGCCTGCTCACCTGTGGCCTGCTCACCTGTGGCCTGCTCACCTGTGGCCTGCTCACCTGTGGCCTGCTCACCTGTGGCCTGCTCACCTGTGGCCTGCTCACCTGTGGCCTGCTCACCTGTGGCCTGCTCACCTGTGGCCTGCTCACACTGGCTGCGGTTGCTGTAGGTGAAGTGAGGCTGGCAGCTCTGGGCCTCACACACACATCCCTCCACTGTCAGGTTACAGCCTGAGAACTGGCAGCTGGGCCTGTCTGGACCCCCAGACCTCTCCATGCTCTGCTCCCTGTGAGGGTCTGGACACACACACACACACCAGGAGTCATCTGTGAGTCACGATCAGGGGCACATAGGATGACAGGGGTGCCCAGAAACAGCCTGGAGTGTGTGTGTGTGTGTGTGTGTGTGTGTGTGTGTGTGTGAGTGAGTGTGTCCATGTGTGTGTGTGTGTGTGTGTGTGTGTGTGTGTGTGTGTGTGTGTGTGTGTGTGCATGTGTCATCAGGAACTTAGTCACCACACTCACATCTGCTACAGATTAACAACCTTCAACAGATAGCAAGAGGAGGGAAGGAAGGGTGAGAGGGAGGGAGAGAGGGAGGGACAGAGGGAGAGAGGGAGGGAGGGAGGGAGAGAGGGAGGGAGGGTGAGAGGGAGGGAGAGAGAGGGTGAGAGGGGGGTGAGAGGGTGAGAGGGGGGTGAGAGGGTGATAGAGGGGAGGTCTCACCTGTGTTGCTGGCCCTCATGCAGGTCTCTCTGTCAGGGTAGGAGAAGGAGGTGAGGCAGGAGTGGCGGGCGTCACACACACACTGAGCCCCTGCTCTATCACACCCTGTCAACAGGGGGCAGCGTTCATCCTCCAGCCCTGCCTCTGGGTGCTCAGGGACGTCTGTGGAGAGGAGAGACAGAACATCCATGATGTTCCCTCCTGTACCTGATACTGTCCTCCCTCCTCCCAGCCCAGAGACCCAGCCAGAGACCCAGCCCAGGGACCCAGCCCAGATACCCAGCCCAGAGACCCAGCCAGAGACCCAGCCCAGAGACCCAGCCCAGAGACCCAGCCCAGGGACCCAGTCCAGAGACCCAGCCCAGAGACCCAGCCCAGAGACCCAGCCCAGGGACCCAGCCCAGAGACCCAGCCCAGAGACCCAGCCCAGGGACCCAGCCCAGGGACCCAGCCCAGAGACCCAGCCAGAGACCCAGCCCAGGGACCCAGCCCAGAGACCCAGCCAGAGACCCAGCCAGAGACCCAGCCCAGAGACCCAGCCCAGGGACCCAGTCCAGAGACCCAGCCCAGAGACCCAGCCCAGAGACCCAGCCCAGGGACCCAGCCCAGAGACCCAGCCCAGAGACCCAGCCCAGGGGACCCAGCCCAGGGACCCAGCCCAGAGACCCAGCCCAGAGACCCAGTCCTCACTAGAGTCAGATCTACAGGAACCCCTGTAAACTACCTCATGTAGCCACAGCATAGAGGCAGAGAGCCCCTCTAACACAGGCTCTGGGAGGGAGGGAGGGAGGAGGGAGGGGAGGAGGGAGGAGGGAGGGAGGAGGGAGGGAGGGGAGGGAGGAGGAGGGAGGGAGGGAGGGAGGGAGGAGGGAGGGAGGGAGGGAGGTACTGATCTCCTGTGAGACCATGAGACAGGAATGTCATGGTTTCTACTCATGAATAACTAATGAAAGGCATCATCAATCATCTTGTATATTAATTTAACGCAGATACAAGATTCTTGTAAAAAGGATGACAGATGCCTAAGAAGAGAAATGGGAAGAAACACGTCATCACTTTCAACAGACGCTCTTTTCCCACAAGTCCACTGGCACTTCACTGGGGTTTTCATTGTTGATGTGTGATTCTGTTTCTAAAGCCACAGGAGACAAACAGTGAACCAGGGTGAGAGAAGGAGGAGAGGAGGAGGAGAAGGAGAGGAGGAGCTGGGGATATGAAGTGGTTTGGCCTTGACATTATGGAGTGTGTGTCTATCAATGAACAGTAGGACAGGAGAGAGAGAGTAAAAGAGGGAGGGGAGGGAGAGAAAGAGGGAGAGAAAGAGGGATAGAAAGAGGGATAGAAAGAGGGATAGACAGAGGGATACAGAGCATGAGAGGTGATAAGGGGGGGGGGGAGACCCAGACCTGGGTCATACCAGCCTGGCCACACAGCAGGACCCAGACCTGGGTCATACCAGCCTGGCCACACAGCAGGACCCAGACCTGGGGGCCTGGACCCTGGGGACTCCTCTGGTCCTCCCTGGAGCCTGCCTGTCCTGACATCCACCCCTGGATGATGGGAACGCTACCCCCCCCCCCCCCCCCCCCCCCCCCCCCCCCCGCTGACCCTCTGAGACCCTGAGGCTGATAATGAGCTAAAAAGGAAGGAGGCTCTGAATGATGAAGTGAGAGGTGGGTGGGTGATGTAGATGACATGTGACAGAGGGGAACAGAGGGGAAACAGGGGGGAGGAGGGGGAGCAGAGGGGAGACATGTTGTGTGTGAGGGAACAAGTTTAAAAAGAAATAAAAAATAAAATAAAGTTGTAAATTTTTGAAAAGTAAAAAAAAATAATTCTACATTTTTTGTTTAAAAAATGTTGTTCCCTCCCCCTGACCCACATCCCCTCCTCCCTCCCCCCTCCCCCCCCTCCCCCCTCCCCCCCCTCCTGCCAGTACTGACCACCCAGGAGAAGAAGACCCTGAGCAGAGAGCTGGATCAGGCAGCGGAAGGGGCTCCTTGCCCTTGATTGCGAGCCTAATGACTATGGCCTCTGGAAGAGGAGAGGAGGACTGGGAGAGGAGAGGAAGTCTGGAGCTGGGAGAGGAGGACTGGATCTGGGAGAGGAGAGGAGGTCTGGAGCTGGAAGAGGAGGTCTGGAGCTGGGAGAGGAGAGGAGGTCTGGAGCTGGGAGAGGAGGTCTGGAGCTGGGAGAGGAGGACTGGAGCTGGGAGAGGAGAGGAGGTCTGGAGCTGGGAGAGGAGAGGAGGTCTGGAGCTGGGAGAGGAGGTCTGGAGCTGGGAGAGGAGGACTGGAGCTGGGAGAGGAGAGGAGGTCTGGAGCTGGGAGAGGAGAGGAGGTCTGGAGCTGGGAGAGGAGGTCTGGAGCTGGGAGAGGAGGTCTGGAGCTGGGGAGAGGAGGTCTGGAGCTGGGAGAGGAGAGGAGGTCTGGAGCTGGGAGAGGAGGTCTGGAGCTGGGAGAGGAGGTCTGGAGCTGGAAGAGGAGAGGAGGTCTGGAGCTGGGAGAGGAGAGGAGGTCTGGAGCTGGGAGAGGAGGTCTGGAGCTGGGAGAGGAGGTCTGGAGCTGGAAGAGGAGGGTCTGGAGCTGGGAGAGGAGAGGAGGTCTGGAGCTGAAGAGGAGAGGAGGTCTGGAGCTGGGAGAGGAGGTCTGGAGCTGGGAGAGGAGAGGAGGTCTGGAGCTGGAAGAGGAGAGGAGGTCTGGAGCTGGAAGAGGAGAGGAGGTCTGGAGCTGGGAGAGGAGGTCTGGAGCTGGAGTAACCCAGCTAACAGCTCTGTAGTTTGGCACAGAGCAGGGGGGGGGACAGCCAGTTGAGACACAACTCAATTGGTTCAGGCCCTTTCCTCTGCGTGCTGTTAACTTTCAGAGGGGTTGCAGGGCTACGGAGGGGGATTAGAGCAGCTAACCTGTAAATAGAGCCCAATCAGGAGAGGCTTCCCTGGGATGGCCTGGGGCCAGCCCCCCCCAGCCCCCCCAGACCCCCCAGACCCTCCAGACCCCCCAGCCACAGCTACCTCAGAGGGACAGCTGTACAGCTGTGTGAGACTGGAGACAGCCTCCCCTCCAGAGGGTGGAGTCCTGGTCGTAGTAGAACTGCACTGTTCAGATGAAGGGCCAAGCTGAAGGGCCAAGCTGAAGGACCAAACTGGGACCGAGCAGAACTCTGATTCATACTGTGATATGGGCCAATGAAAACCTGATGGGAGAGTGTTGCAACACTAAGTCTGACCCGAGGGAACTCAGGCACATCTCCGGCCCCGGGGTTGCGTAACCACGTCAAAATGAAAAACTCCCCACGAAGAAAAAGAAAAGAAAAACGTGAAATCTTTACTCGGAAAAATCCAATAAGCAAGTGTGATCAATGTGTACACACACACACAGATCCATGTAACAGGCTCCCATTGTTCCAGACCACATGGCTGGGAAGTGAAGAAGCTCTCTGTGGTTGAGGACTAGTTTGAAAGTGACAGGCGGGGTTAGGAAGTGGAACTGGCCCAGCTCAGCTGCCAGACTGTCACACCTCCAGCTCTGCTACACTAGTGATCCTTAAACAGCAGACCTGGTCAGACCAGCCTGGAACACAGCAGGGATCACAGCACTGACTGTGTGTGCAGAATCTACCTCCTATATGAGAGGACTGACTGAACTATGTTGCATCTGACACGTTTATTCATGACCTTTCCCTGGTGTCAGTACACTGATGAGGAGCGCCGTCTTCCATATATCACACATGTCAACAAAACACGCCAAATAGTTACAAAATTACGATAATTGCTTAAATTTGATTATGAATATTGAAACAAATATGAGAAAGTGAAAACTCCTACCTTGGCAGACGCCTATTTCAGGTGGATTAACGGGTGTAGTGTGGTTCTGAGCAGCACAGGTCAGTCCAGAGAGCAGTACCCCAGAACCCAGTCCTGCCCCCGCACACCTCTCCCCTCCAGCCGGGTTGCACTGGGCACAGCACCCACAGGGGTCCCGGGCCACACTGCGGGCCCCCCGCAGCTGATTGGGGCAGCACGGGACACGTCCTGAGGCTGCAGGGGGAACACTGGTGAGCCCTTAACACGCGCAGCATCATGAAGACCAAAACCAGACACTTCATAAACATGTTGGCTTCAGAACACGTGTTTTCAAAGAGAGTTGTGCTCCTGGATGTCCGAAGATAAAAGGTCCCGTTCAACAATCCGAGGGCAAAAGTTGTGGTTTTGTCAAAGCAGCAGTATTTTAAGACGCTATTCCAGATCCCGAGGATCCACAACAGGACAAGATCCACTGATGGAGCTGTGGCGCTCTGTCACACAGCGCTGTTAATGCTGTTAACGATACGACCTCCACGAAGACTACTCTGCTGGAGCGGACCTGTGCGCGAGGTGATGCAGTCCACAGCACGAGGGACTCAATGTGAGCCCCTCACTGACATTACAGGAACACACGCACGAGCAGCACCCCTTCCTCTTGAGTGACACGAGCACCGGCCAGTCACGAGGAGCTAACGTAGAAGATTTGAACACGTCTACCTTCTTATTTTTTAAACAAATTTTTATTGTTTAATTATTCTATAAAAACAATAATAGAACCCCCTAAAAACACGAAACTTTTTACTTTAGTTTTCCACGTAAAATACTTTTTTTTTGGATTGGGAGCACAAAACAAATGAAAAGCATCACAGATAAAAATTAAATAAGTTATATATCCCATAAAAATAAACACATGAATTCAACTCGACATAATTCAGTGGAAAGTCAGCAAACAGTGAGCCTCTCCCAGCCTCTCCCAGCCTCTCCCAGCCTCCCCCAGCCTCCCCCCAGCCTCTCCCAGCCTACTCCAGCCTCCGCCAGGCTCCTGGCTGCACCTCAGAGGTCAGGGTCAGGGGTCACCTGGCCTCAGCTCAATCACACTGCCCTGTGTTCTCTCCACTCCTCCATGTTTCAGCGTCATGGAAACAATCCTTAAGCAGCAGAGTTGCTTAGCAGCCAGGATTTCCCCACTTTTGTTGAATGTTTCTCATTCAGAAAGGATCAAAGGTCAGTGAGTGTTGACCTGCTGACCCCGCCTCTGTGGAACAGGCTGTGCTTACCTGAGGAACACTGCTCTCTGATCTGGTTCATAGACAGCTCTGTTGGGCTTTGGAGCAGTTTGACTCAGACTGAAGTTCTTTAGCTTGATCTGTGTTCAGAGAGTGTTGAGTGAGCAGTGTGCAGCACACCTGATTAGCAGGACAGAGGCTGGAGGCTTTTACTGTGAGGAGCGACGGCCACTTATCTGCTGGACAGACAGGCAGGCTGGCTGCTGAAGGGCTTTTCCAGCTTGTCTACAGTAGCAGACATACTCCCTCCCACCCTCACCCCCTATCCCACCCTTCCCTCCCCCCACCCCCTCACCCTCTACCTCTGCCCCCTCCAGGGTGAAGGCCGAGCTTGTGAGGCAGGTCTGGGGGTGCATCTCTGGGGGGCAGGTCTGGGGGGAAGGTCTGGGGGGCAGGTCTGGGGGGCATCTCTGGGGGGCAGGTCTGGGGGGCAGGTCTGGGGGGCAGGTCTGGGGGGCAGGTCTGGGGGGCATCTCTGGGGGGCAGGTCTGGGGGGCAGGTCTGGGGGGCAGCTCTGGAGTGGCATCTCTGGGGGGGCAGGTCTGGGGGGCAGGTCGGGGGGGGCAGGTCTGGGGGGCATCTCTGGGGGGCAGGTCTGGGGGGGAAGGTCTGGGGGGCAGGTCTGGGGGGCAGGTCTGGGGGGCAGGTCTGGGGGGCAGGTCTGGGGGGCAGCTCTGGAGGGCATCTCTGGGGGGGCAGGTCTGGGGGGGAAGGTCTGGGGGGCAGGTCTGAAGGGCAGCTCTGGGGGGCAGGTCTAAGGGGCAGGTCTAAGGGGCAGGTCTAGGGGGCATCTCTGGGGGGAAGGTCTGGGGTGGCAGGTCTAAGGGGAGCAGCAGAATGTGCTGACCTCTGACCCCGCCAGGAGAACACAGCTGGAATCCACACAGTCAACTGCAGCTCCCTCATAAACAGGTGACAGCAGAGGTCTTTATCACAGGACTCATCTGGGAACCCTTCTGTGTGTGTGTGTGTGTGTGTGTGTGTGTGTGTGTGTGTGTGTGTGTGTCTGTGTGTGTGTGTGTCTGTGTGTGTCTGTATATGTGTGTTCAGAGTTGGAAGGCAGACTTCCATCTGGCTGTGAATGACCCTCTCCTAGTTTCAGCAGTAAGCATGGCTGTAATTACAGTGTCACAAACTCCAAGCCTTAGGATGAGGGTGGAGATCAGTCAGGGTTGTTTCTGGTCTGGAACACAGATGTGGAGGAGGAATGACAGAAATGTGTGTCTGACCTCTGCTGAGGAGCAGGATGTGATGTTCAGGATATCAGCTGCTACACTTGAAGAGAACTGAGAAACCATCAGAGCATCAGAATCAACCTGCTCACATTCATACATGAAAACACAGACATGGACACTCTGAATATCTGAGACAAGCAGGATGCTGTCGCTATTGAAGCTTTTGACACTGGAAGCATCCAGGCTGGTCATGTGTGGACCTTGTGCTGCCCTCTACTGGTGACATGGAGACATCTCATTTTGGTCCTTTAATCTGCAGCACTGGGAGATTGGCTCACAGAACGGCACACAGTCTCACAAAGCACACAAGGGTAAGGGTGTGAGGTAAAATATTAGAAAGTGTACCACAGTGATAGGCCTGTCTGCCTGTCTGTCTGTCTGTCTGCACACCTGTCTGCCTGCCTGTCTGTCTTTCTGCCTGTCTGCACACCTGTCTGCCTGTCTTGATGCTCTCCCAGAGCAGCTTGACGCTCTCCCCAGCTCAGCTGGATCTTCTAACATGCAGCCTCTCACTGTGTTTGCACACCACAGATATTCAACTCTGTTTGGACTCTGCATTAGCAGGTTTAGCACCAGGGCTCTGCACAGCTGTGTGGACTGGGGTGGGGGAGGAGGAGGTGTAGGGAGGGGGGCGGGGAGGAGGGGTAGAGGCACAGGGGCGCGGGGGAGGGCCCCAGGCTGGTAGAGGTCAGTTGTGTTAGGGTGGGGGGTGTTGGGTGGGGGTTGGGTCGATGTTGGAAGGGTGAGTTGAGGGGTTGCAGCTTCAAGGCAAGTCCCCCCTCCCTTCCCCCTCCCTCCCTCCTCCCTCCCCTCTCTCTGTGGGTATGTTGGCTCAGCTGATGTTCCCATGCCAACAGTGATCCAGCCTTGCTGCCCTCTCCACCAGATGTGGACAGAAGAGAGGAAGCAGAGATGGGCCATGTTTCCCTCCGCCTCTCTCTTTAACTCTCCTCCTCCCCCTCTCTCCCCCTGCCCCCTCTCCACCACGGCCCCCACCCCCTCTCCTGACACATGATTCCACAATGTCAGTAAGAGTGCAAACCTGAGAAGACAGACCTGCACAGCACTAACTTGGTGATGATGTTGGCTGTCATTGTGTTGCTGGGACATGTTGACAGGTCTCCTCCACTCTGACCAGATCCTCACAGTCAACAGCTCTGCTGTGTTTGGTCCAGGTCCTGAGAGACAGCACTGTGAGGACAGAGACAGTACAGTGAGGAGAGAGACAGCACTGTGAGGACAGAGACAGCACAGTGAGGACAGAGACAGCACAGTGAGGACAGGACTGACACACAAAAAGAACAGAGACAGCACAGTGAGGACAGAGACAGCACAGTGAGGACAGAGACAGCACAGTGAGGACAGAGACAGCACTGTGAGGACAGAGACAGTACAGTGAGGAGAGAGACAGCACTGTGAGGACAGAGACAGCACTGTGAGGACAGAGACAGCACTGTGAGGACAGGACTGACACACACAGAGAACAGAGACAGCACAGTGAGGACAGAGACAGCACAGTGAGGACAGAGACAGCACAGTGAGGACAGGACTGACACACACAGAGAACAGAGACAGCACAGTGAGGACAGAGACAGCACAGTGAGGACAGAGACAGCACAGTGAGGACAGAGACAGCACTGTGAGGACAGAGACAGCACAGTGAGGAGAGAGACAGCACTGTGAGGACAGAGACAGCACTGTGAGGACAGAGACAGTACTGTGAGGACAGAGACAGCACAGTGAGGACAGAGACAGCACAGTGAGGACAGAGACAGCACTGTGAGGACAGAGACAGCACTGTGAGGACAGAGACAGTACTGTGAGGACAGAGACAGCACAGTGAGGACAGAGACAGCACAGTGAGGACAGAGACAGCACAGTGAGGACAGAGACAGCATAGTGAGGACAGAGACAGCACAGTGAGGAAAGAGACAGCACAGTGAGGACAGAGACAGCACAGTGAGGACAGAGACAGCACAGTGAGGACAGAGACAGCACAGTGAGGACAGAGACAGCATAGTGAGGACAGAGACAGCACTGTGAGGACAGAGACAGCACAGTGAGGACAGAGACAGCACAGTGAGGACAGAGACAGCACAGTGAGGACAGAGACAGCACTGTGAGGACAGAGACAGCACAGTGAGGACAGAGACAGCACTGTGAGGACAGAGACAGCACAGTGAGGACAGAGACAGCACTGTGAGGACAGAGACAGCACAGTGAGGACAGAGACAGCACAGTGAGGACAGAGACAGCACTGTGAGGACAGAGACAGCACTGTGAGGACAGAGACAGCACAGTGAGGACAGAGACAGCACAGTGAGGACAGAGACAGCACAGTGAGGACAGAGACAGCACTGTGAGGACAGAGACAGCACTGTGAGGACAGAGACAGCACTGTGAGGACAGAGACAGCACTGTGAGGACAGAGACAGCACAGTGAGGACAGAGACAGCACTGTGAGGACAGAGACAGCACTGTGAGGACAGAGACAGCACTGTGAGGACAGACAGCACTGTGAGGACAGAGACAGCACAGTGAGGACAGAGACAGCACTGTGAGGACAGAGACAGCACAGTGCGGACAGAGACAGCACTGTGAGGACAGAGACAGCACAGTGAGGACAGAGACAGCACAGTGAGGACAGAGACAGCACTGTGAGGACAGTGTTATCTGAGGGAAGCTCACCCACAGGGATCATCAACAACCCTAACAACATGGACGCACATCACACTGACCCAGACTGAGCGTGTGTGAGACAAGTTTGGAAAGGCAGGACAGAGACAGACAGACAGGAAGACAGACAGGAAGACAGACAAACAGACAGGAAGACAGACAGGAAGACAGACAGACAGACAGGAAGACAGACGAAGACAGACAGACAGACAGGAAGACAGACAGACAGGAAGACAGACAAACAAACAGGAAGACAGACAGACAGACAGACAGACAGACAGGAAGACAGACAGGCAGGAAGACAGACAGAGAGTCTCTGAGACAGGTTGTGTTACCACCACAAACCTCCTGAGTGACAGTGAACAGTCCAGCCCAGCTTCAGCTGTTCCCCTGAGAGAGGATCTTCATCAGATATCTGCCTCTGGACTCAGGAAGCGGTTCTCTGGTTCAGTTTGTCAACGCAGGCAGTCAGTCACGGAGGAGTTAACTGCTCTGTTTTGATTGGCTCTGCAGACATAAACAAGAGCTGGCCCTGCCAGGTGACCCCTGCCTCTGACCCCAGAGATAGAGGCTGCCTCTAATGGGTGTCTCTTTCAGCAGGGGGGCTCAGGACAGAGGGGCCATTGTTTGGGTGAGAGAGCTGAGAGTCTCCCTGTCTGGCTAGGAGAGGAGAGCAGGAGAGAGGAGGAGAAAGGAGGAGAGAGGAGGAGAGAGGAGTAGAGAGGAGGAGAAAGGAGGAAAGAGGAGGAGAGAGAAGGAGAGAGGAGGAGAGAGAAGTAGAGAGGAGGAGAGAGGAGAGGAGGAGAGAGGAGTAGAGAGGAGGAGAAAGGAGGAGAGAGGAGGAGAGAGGAGAGAGGCGGAGAGAGGAGGAGAGAGGAGGAGAGGAGAGAGGAGGAGAGAGGAGAGATGAGGAGAGGAGAAAGGAGGAGAGAGGAGGAGAGAGGAGGAGAGAGGAGGAGAGAGGAGGAGAGGAGAAAGGAGGAGAGAGGAGGAGAGGAGAGAGGAGGAGAGGAGAGAGGAGGAGAGAGGAGGAGAGAGGAGGAGGAGGTCAGCCCATAGACAGAACATTCTAGATTCATTAAACATTTCAGTGGCCAAGCCCTCCTCCCCCTCCTCCTCCTCCCCCCCCTCCTCCCCCTCCTCCTCCTCCCCCCCTCCCCCCCCCTCCCCCCCCTCCTCCTCACAGAGGAAGCTGCCTCTACAATGTCCTTGTATCGTTCTGACAGTGATGTCAGACGGTGTTGTCTTTCCTCCAGAGGCCTGGCTGAGATCCAGGATCAGGATCCATCAACACAGTACAGGCTGATACACTGTTTACTGAACTGCACAGATTCTCTGCTCTGTCCTTTGTGCGAGCTCAACCACATCCTCTGACACACACACACACACACACACACACACACGTGCAGGTGAGTCAGAGTGTGTTTGTAGCCCCAGGTGAGGGAGGATCCTGCTGGAGTGGCCAGACAGGTGAATCAGGTATCAGGGAAGTGCAGCCGCCGCAGGCCCACTGTGAGAGGACCCGTGTGTGTGTGTGTGTGTGTGTGTGTGTGTGTGTGTGTGTGACATACTGACAGCTAGTCATTAGTGAAGGCTAAGCTCCTCTCCCTCCAGAACATTAATGACCAATCAGCAGGAGGGTTAAGACAGACTGGACTGATTCACTTTCAATAACATTTTATTGAAAAAAAGTACCAATAAAACAAGAAATTCAGAAAAAGATTTGTAGAGCAAAGCTCCTATGTACAGCATATTGCACTACATAACACATTGTCCTTATTTTCATATATCAATAAAAAGTCAAACACAAAAATGAGTGCACAGTACAGTCTTGAAACACACACAGTCAATGTTTACACAAATGCTACATGATTCACTGGGTCTTCTGATCAGAAAGTGTGTGAACATCAAGACTTGGTTGAGACTGAGCAGTTAAAGGCATCTTTCAGGGTTTTAGTAGCTCATGTACAGTTCATTTGTTTATCTTTAAGGAAGGGAAATGTAGGATTGTTCCAGATACTCTACTCTAATGAACACAGAACATCATTTCTGTTGTCACAGACGGAATGTCAAGTTTTCCTTTTATAGAAAAAAGCCCTTGATCTCATTGGCCTTCAAATGATTCAACAGGTATGAAAAAAAAATTTAGAAGCCTGAACTGTCCTTATAAGACCCTTTTGATAAGAAAATACATTTTCAAAAGTTCAGAACGACCAGAAAGAAATGTCCTTAATCCAAAATGTTAAACAATAAACATCAAAAAATTCAACCTTCCTCAAAAAACTTCAAATTTATATATAAAGTGGACTACAAAATTCAAGACACTGACGGTTTCCATAAACTACAAATCTCAGTCTGGGTTCCAGTAGACTAACACATCACGGTGATGAACTGACAGGTGAATATGTGGGGGGGGGAACCTCCACCCGGGGAACCTCCACCCAGGGAACCTCCACCCAGGGTACCTCCACCCAGGGAACCTCCACCCAGGGAACCTCCACCCAGGGAACCTCCACCTGGGTCACATGTTTCCCTTTCCAAGAAATCAAGATGAAGGCTGGAGGCCAGGACCCAGACAGCCTCACTATGAGGCTGGAGGAGAGGCACCAGACTGAGAGCACACCAAGGGACTTCACTGTACAGCACAGAGATTTCACTGCACAGCACAGAGACTTCACTGTACAGCACAGAGACTTCACTGTACAGCACAGAGACTTCACTGCACAGCACAGAGACTTCACTGCACAGCACAGAGACTTCACTGCACAGCACAGAGACCTCACTGTACAGCACCGAGACTTCACTGTACAGCACAGAGACTTCACTGCATAGCACAGGTACTTCACTGCACAGCATAGAGACTACACTGTACAGCACAGGGATTTCACTGTACAGCACAGAGACTTCACTGTACAGCACAGAGACTTCACTGTACAGCACAGAGACTTCACTGCATAGCACAGGTACTTCACTGCACAGCATAGAGACTACACTGTACAGCACAGGGATTTCACTGTACAGCACAGGGACTTCACTGCACAGCACAACAGAGACTTGAAGGATCTACTAACACAAAGTACTTTCCAGTGCATGTTGATTACAAAGAAATTAGAGAAATAAAGAGTTTAACCCATAAACCCCAAAAATGCCCTAGTTGGGAAAAGAAGAAGATATCTAAAATGGCCTGTTTGGGAGAGGCAGGGCTCTGGAACAGGGAGAGATGTCTGTCTGACATCTTTAGGATCAGTCAAGGAGACAAGGAGAGGTGAGGATGTGGAGAGACCAGTGGCTATAGAGACACAGACTCATAGAGAATGTGGTCTGCAGTTTGCACTGCTGTGCAGGTCTAGAGCGTCTCTTTGATTCAGATCATGTCTGAATCACTGCAGACACACACCACACTGCAGACACACACCACACTGCAGACACACACCACACTGCAGACACACACCACACTGCAGACACACACCACACTGCAGACACACACCACACTGCAGACACACAGACAGAGATACATCTAAGACCAAATAAAGGGGGAACAGAAACTGCACACACAAGCAGATACAGTAGAAATGGGCAAAAATGCAACATAAAATAAATACAGAAGAATATAAAAGATATAAATGACAAACCTAACCAATAGGAGGGACATAAGGAGCAGTGGGAGGAGCCTGTTTGCAGGGGGAGGAGCCTGTATGTGGGAGGAGGGGCCTGTCTGTAGCTACCTGTCTGATTTTGAGGAGGAGGAAGTGGGAGGAGGGAGGGAGGAGGAGCAGGAGAAGGAAGAGGGAGGAGGAAGAGGAGGAGGGAGGAAGGCGAGGAGGAGGAGGAGGCAGAGGAGGAAGAGGAGGAAGAGGAGAGGGAGGAGGAGGAAGAGGAGGTATAGGATGAGGAGGGAGAGGAGGAAGAGGAAGAGGAGGAGGAGCAGAAGACCACAGGGAGACTAGAAGCTAGGATAACTGGCTCAGCGTTCAGGATCTGCAGGAAACAACATTGAAGAGGACAACATTCATCTCTTCTCCCTTCCTAGTCCCTGTATGGGGTCAACCCTGACCTCATCTCACCACCTGTACCTCCACACCTCCAGGGGGAGACAAGCTACCTGCCTCAACACATGGGAGACAGCACCCACCTCCCTGAGGGGGGGGGGGATTTGAAACCCAGGGAAGCTCTGATCACCATGGTGACGGCAGGCCTAACCGCTCCTTCAACAAAGCATCAAATATACAACAAACAGCATCTTCAAGAAAAGAATCAGTGTCTTCAAACATATTCAGGTTTAAACAATAATTATAGTCTTTTTCTCACAAGGAGTTTTCGTCGAATTGCAGAGAATGGCTTTGAGATCGGCTGGGTTTCAAACCAACAGTGGTCATTTCTACCTGGAGTCTTTAGGACAGCAGACCCAGGAGGTGGTCCTGTAGGTGCAGGGGGGGGGTGAACATATCCTGAGAAGAGAACAAGCTGTGCTTTCACAGGACGCTCTGTATTGCTTTGGTGTCCATGTGGGTGCTGGAAACACACCAAAGAACCTAGAAATGTTTCCTCCAATGTTTGGTGTTTTTGCAAATGGTCCAGATTCACTATTCAGTCTGTCAGTCTCCAGGATGGGGGGGGATCTTCAGAGCAGGAGAAGACACATGTGTACAATCACGTCATGAGGAAACGCAGTTCAAACCTTCATTAGTTGTCGAAGCTCTGAGCGCTAGTGCAAACACAGTGTCTCTCCAGCTCCACTTCCAGGGCATCTCAGAGCTAAGCGAGGAGGAACAGCACCTTGGCCGCTCAGGGGCCCCTGGGGCCCTCGCTCAGACGCTTGAAATGCCGAAGAACACATTAGGTGCACAGATATCTCTCTCTCTATCCAAAGCTCTCTCTCTCTCGGAAGTCGCTTTGGATAAAAGCGTCTTCTAAATGCATAACTGTAAATATCATCTTCTTAAGTCCCGGAGAAATGTTCAAAATGGAAGGAATCCATCTGATTGGAGGAGAGAAGATAAAAAAAATAATAACAATTAAAAATTAAAAAACAAGAACTCCAAGAAGGAGCAGAATGTTGAGGTTCAAACTGCTTCGTTCAGAGAAAAAGCATCGTCTTTGGGAATCAGTAGGTTGTCAGGTGGACCCGTAACCCAGAAGGAGCCCTCCCCCCTAAGCCACACCCCCTGAGCCCTGCCCCCCTAAGCCCCTCCCCTTGGCATAGCTGGCAGTGCGCCTGCTCCTCAGACAGACAGGCAGACTGGCTGCTCCTCAGACAGGCAGGCAGACTGCCTGCTCCTCAGACAGACAGGCAGACTGCCTGCTCCTCAGACAGGCAGGCAGACTGGCTGCTCCTCAGACAGACAGGCAGACTGGCTGCTCCTCAGACAGACAGGCAGACTGGCTGCTCCTCAGACAGACAGGCAGACTGGCTGCTCCTCAGACAGACAGGCAGACTGCCTGCTCCTCAGACAGACAGGCAGACTGGCTGCTCCTCAGACAGACAGGCAGACTGGCTGCTCCTCAGACAGACAGGCAGACTGCCTGCTCCTCAGACAGACAGGCAGACTGGCTGCTCCTCAGACAGACAGGCAGACTGGCTGCTCCTCAGGCAGACAGGCAGACTGGCTGCTCCTCAGACAGACAGGCAGACTGGCTGCTCCTCAGACAGACAGGCAGACTGGCTGCTCCTCAGACAGACAGGCAGACTGGCTGCTCCTCAGACAGGCAGGCAGACTGGCTGCTCCTCAGACAGGCAGGCAGACTGGCTGCTCCTCAGACAGACAGGCAGACTGGCTGCTCCTCAGACAGACAGGCAGACTGGCTGCTCCTCAGACAGGCAGGCAGACTGGCTGCTCCTCAGACAGACAGGCAGACTGGCTGCTCCTCAGACAGACAGGCAGACTGGCTGCTCCTCAGACAGACAGGCAGACTGCCTGCTCCTCAGACAGACAGGCAGACTGGCTGCTCCTCAGACAGACAGGCAGACTGGCTGCTCCTCAGACAGGCAGGCAGACTGGCTGCTCCTCAGACAGACAGGCAGACTGGCTGCTCCTCAGACAGGCAGGCAGACTGGCTGCTCCTCAGACAGACAGGCAGACTGGCTGCTCCTCAGACAGACAGGCAGACTGGCTGCTCCTCAGACAGACAGGCAGACTGGCTGCTCCTCAGACAGACAGGCAGACTGGCTGCTCCTCAGACAGACAGGCAGACTGGCTGCTCCTCAGGCAGGCAGGCAGACTGGCAGGAGGCGTAGACAGATCTTGATAAGGCCAGCAGAGGTGTCCACACATTTACACAGGTGGATCTACGGAAGTGCAAACAATAAGATTCAAGAAGAACAACCTACTGTACAAAATTGTAAATCACACATTTACCAAAACATCAACATTGTCCTGAAGAATGTGGTGAAACAACATGGCCTCTTCTCAGGAGGGAACAGTAACAATGTCAAAAGGCCAAAGCAACATTGTTTGTAAAAGAGCTGCTGTCTTCGCCAGCAGGGACTGAACTGCCTCCTCAGACCCTAAGAGACGAGGCACAGACATCTGTCCTGATCTGAGTGCTGACATGGGAGTTGTAGTCCTGATCTGAGTGCTGACATGGGAGTTGTAGTCCTGATCTGAGTGGAGAGATGGGAGTTGTAGTGCTGATCTGAGTGGTGACATGGGAGTTGTAGTCCTGATCTGAGTGGCAATATGGTAGTTGTAGTCCTGATCTTGAGTGGAGAGGTGGGAGTTGTAGTCCTCTGAGAGTAGAGATGGGGGTTGTAGTCCTCTGAGAGTAGAGATGGGGGTTGTAGTCCTCTGAGAGTAGAGATGGGGGTTGTAGTCCTCTGGCTGGACAGATAGAGAATTGTAGTCCTCTCACCTGCGGCCCCTTGGGTCTCTGTCCAGCAGCAGGGAGAGCAGAGCTGAGGCCAGACGTCTCCATACGGCCCCCTGGTTCCTTTGGTTTCTGTGGTACTGCAACACACACACCCAGATGCACACACACACACACACACACACACACACAGACACACACACACCCAGATGCACACACAGACACACACAGACACACACACCCAGATGCACACACAGACAGACAGGGACCAGTCAACATCACCAGAAGCTGCTCAGTAGCTCAGCTGCAGTATTTCCAACTGAACAGAACATTTTTATGCACTACAAGAGACCGTTTGTTGTACAGCACAGAACACATTAAAAACACATTCAAATAACTACATTCAATTATTTCAAATTCTTCATCCTCCTTCCTCTCTCTCCCTCTGTCTGTCTAACTGGAGAGCAAACTGGATTGCGTGTGTGCAGGGA
Source organism: Neosalanx taihuensis (assembly GCA_030340665.1). NCBI lineage: Eukaryota > Metazoa > Chordata > Actinopteri > Osmeriformes > Salangidae > Neosalanx > Neosalanx taihuensis. Next base: position 15,769,573 of record CM059296.1, on the reverse strand, counting down.
AAATAATGGTATCTAGACCTCTGAGAGGTGAGATAAGATAATTGTTGTAAATAGGATTTGGGAGCTTTGAGGGGGGAGGGAGGGAGGTTGAGAGTGTGTATAGGAGCCTCCAACAGTAGCTCTGCCCTGCAGACTCCTCAGGCTGGCCCACAGACGATAGCCAGACCAGGTCTGGGCTGATAGCAGAGTGGCTGAGTGCAGACGCAGGCTATAAACCAGCCTAGAGATGGAGCACAACACCAGATAAGATGCACAATGCTGTTGAACGCATCACTTTCATCCACAGCAACATTGTCCAACTGTCTGAGTACATCCACATGTCTCACAGGCCAGATTAGATCACTGCTGTTGACGGGTTTCACTGTGTCTGGGTGTCACTGTGTCACTGGTTCACTGTTTCACTGTGTCTGGGTGTCACTGTGTTACTGGTTCACTGTGTCACTGTTTCACTGTGTCACTGGTTCACTGTGTCTGGGTGTCACTGTGTCACTGGTTCACTGTTCACTGTGAGGGAAATTAAAGAGAAGGGTGGGAGGGGCTGGAGGGAGGGAGTGAGTCTGTATGTACAGTTGTGGTCAAAAGTTTACATACACTAGTGAAGATCATGTATGCCATGGCAATATAGGGTTTTCAATAAACTCTACAACTCTTATTTTTCTGTGATGGAATGATAAGGAGCACATATTTCTTTGTCACAAAAAACATTCATGAAATTTTTTTCTTTTATGAATTTATTATGGGTCTTTTGAAAATGTGACAAAATCTGCTGGGTCAAAAATATACATACAGCAATGTTAATATTTGGTTAAATGTCCCTTGGCCATTTTCACCTCAATTAGGCGCTTTCGGTAGACATCCACAAGCTTCTGGCAAGCTTCTGGTTGAATCTTTGACCACTCCTCCTGACAGAATCGGTGCAGTTCAACTAAATTTGTTGGTTTTCTGAGTCGGACTTGTCTCTTCAGCACAGTCCACATATTCTCTATGGGGTTTAAGTCAGGACTTTGGGAAGGCCACTCTAAGACCTTAATTCTAGCTTGATTTAGCCATTCCTTCACCACTTTTGATGTATGTTTGGGGTCATTGTCCTGTTGGAACACCCAACTACGTCCAAGACCCAACTTTCTGGCTGATGATTTTAGGTTTTCCTGCAGAATTTGGAGGTAGTCTTCCTTCTTCATTATTCCATTTACTTTCTGTAAAGCACCAGTTCCACTGCCAGCAAAACAGGCCCACAGCATAATACTACCACCACCATGTTTGACGGTAGGTATGGTGTTCTTGGGGTGAAAGGCCTCACCTTTTCTCCTCCAAACATATTTCTGGTCATTGTGGCCAAAAAGCTCAATTTTAGTTTCGTCTGACCACAGAACTTTCCTCCAGAAGGCCTTGTCTTTGTCCATGTGATCAGCAGCAAACTTCAGTCGAGCCGTAAGGTGCCGCTTCTGGAGTAATGGCTTCCTTCTTGCACGGCAGCCTCTCAGCCCATGGCGATGTAGAACACGCTTGACTGTGGACACTGACACATGTGTTCCAGCAGCCTCCAACTCATTGCAGACTTGCTTTTTGGTGGTTCTTGGTTGACTCTTGACCAACCTGACCAATTTTCTCTCAGCAGCAAGTGATAGCTTGCGTTTTCTTCCTGATCGTGGCAATGATACAACTGTGCCATGCACTTTATACTTACAAACAATTGTTTGCACAGTTGATCTTGGGACCTGCAACTGCTTTGAAATGGCTCCAAGGGACTTTCCTGACTTGTTCAAGTCAATGATGCGCTTTTTCAGATCCGTGCTGAGCTCCTTAGACTTTCCCATTGTAGTATTTCTGGCTGAGTCTAGTGAATGTGTCAAACAAGCCCTATTTACATGGACTGAAAGAAGTCACCAGCTGGAGTCAATCATAATCACTCGTAAGAAGTTAGGAGGCCATGCCAAAAAGCAAATTGGATTGAAACAACTTTTTCTACATCATCAAATTGGTAATTCAAGGTGCTGTATGTATATTTTTGACCCAGAAGATTTTGACACATTTTCAAAAGACCCATAATAAATTAGTAAAAGGACCATTTTTCATGAATGTTTTCTGTGACAAAGAAATATGTGCTCCTTATCATTCCATCACAGAAAAATAAGAGTTGTAGAGTTTATTGAAAACCCTATATTGCCATGGCATACATGATCTTCACTAGTGTATGTAAACTTTTGACCACAACTGTATGTGTCTGTGTCTGCTTCAGTGTGTGTGTCTGCTTCAGTGTGTGTGTGTGTGTGTGTGTGTGTGTGTGTGTGTCTGCTTCAGTGTGTGTGTCTGCTTCAGTGTGTGTGTGTGTGTGTGTGTGTGTGTGTGTGTCTGCTTTAGTGTGTGTGTCTGCTTCAGTGTGTGCTGGTGTTCAAGGCTTCAGAATGCTGAACACTGGTGTCAGCCTGACCAGAGGGGGGGTCCTTGGCCCTCCACCTCTGCCCCAGGACAGAGAGAGGAAACAGGGGGAGGACAGGGGGAGGACTGGGGGAGGGGGGAGGCCAGGCAGAAGGAAATAAACAGGAAGAGCAGGCGGGGAGGGGCTGAGGCTGGCAGGAGGGGTAGACAGAGAGGTCAACACACTGTGGGGGGGGTGGAGGGGACAGGGGGGGTGAAGGGGGCAGGGGGGGTGGAGGGGGCAGGGGGGAGTGTCTCCTCCTACCATGAGGAGGTGTTCCTGGTGGAACTGATCTCCGATCAGCTGGAGCTTGTGTCCAACGCGAGCCTCCATGCTGCCCGCCTGCGGCTCCTCCCCTCCGGCTCCGCCCTCCTCCCCCGGCCCCGCCCCCGGGGCGCTCACACGCTCGAAGTTCGCTGGGAAGTGCAGACGAAACCCTGCGTTGCCTGAAAAACAACAACAACAAAAACAACACATCATGTCTGGTCCTGGAAACACCGTGACCCACTGCCTCTCACACACACACACACTCTCACACTCACACACACACACACACACACACACACACACACACACACACACACACACACACACACACACACACACACACACACACACTCTCTGGGCCATAAAGCTGCAGCAGAAGGACTGGCAGGTACCAGGCCTGTAGACAGATCACTGTGCTGCTGTGTGATAGGCTGGCCAACACAGCCACACTTGTGCTCACCTGTGCTCTCCTGTGCTCACCTGTGCTCTCCTGTGCTCTCCTGTGCTCTCCTGTGCTCTCCTGTGCTCACCTGTGCTCTCCTGGGCTCACCTGTGCTCTCCTGTGCTCACCTGTGCTCTCCTGTGCTCACCTGTGCTCACCTGTGCTCACCTGTGCTCTCCTGTGCTCACCTGTGCTCTCCTGTGCTCTCATGTGCTCTCCTGTGCTCTCCTGTGCTCTCCTGTGCTCTCCTGTGCTCACCTGTGCTCTCCTGTGCTCACCTGTGCTCTCCTGTGCTCTCCTGTGCTCACCTGTGCTCTCCTGTGCTCACCTGTGCTCTCCTGTGCTCTCCTGTGCTCACCTGTGCTCTCCTGTGCTCTCCTGTGCTCTCCTGTGCTCATCTGTGCTCTCCTGTGCTCTCCTGTGCTCTCCTGTGCTCTCCTGTGCTCTCCTGTGCTCACCTGTGCTCATCTGTGCTCTCCTGTGCTCTCCTGTGCTCACCTTTTATCCGTACGTGTGTGTGTGTGTGCCGTCTCACCGTAGAACAGCGGTCTGTGCTGCTCTGTGCAGGACAGCATGCCTCTGCTCCAGTCCAGTCCAGGGCCCCCTGGGGTCTGGGTCCCCCGCTCCGAGTACTTCACTTCCCTGAAGATGGTCCGCCAAGACAGGGAGTCTGGCTCAAACACATCATCCTCCTCATCATCCATACAGGGTGCACTTCTCTGGACGGCCTGCGGGGGCAGGAGGGGCACACAGGTGTTCAGAGAGGAGAGGTGTAGCAGGCAGGTTAGGCTGGCATTACGTGAGGGGGGAAACACTGACCCTAACATGGACAAGACCACAGAGTCTGTTTGAATACAACTGAGACTTAGGAGTTGACATAAAAAGGTCATTTTTAAGCCTAAATCCTAACTACAGTATCATGTAAGCTGTATCTGATCCATAATAACGTGCTGTGCAAGAACTCAGCCACAGCTGTGAACTCCAACACAACACAGACAAAGATCTGCTTCAGTTGGTGAACAAACACAGACATGATTTAGACTAACGGCTGTGCTCCTAGCAGTGATGAAACCCCCCTGAACACAGCCCAGATAGAGGCAGTGTCTGGATGTCCTCTGAACACAGCCCAGATAGAGGCAGTGTCTGGATGTCCTCTGAACACAGCCCAGATAGAGGCAGTGTCTGGATGTCCTCTGAACACAGCCCAGATAGAGGCAGTGTCTGGATGTCCTCTGAACACAGCCCAGATAGAGGCAGTGTCTGGATGTCCTCTGAACACAGCCCAGATAGAGGCAGTGTCTGGATGTCCTCTGAACACAGCCCAGATAGAGGCAGTGTCTGGATGTCCTCTGAACACAGCCCAGATAGAGGCAGTGTCTGGATGTCCTCTGAACACAGCCCAGATAGAGGCAGTGTCTGGATGTCCTCTGAACACAGCCCAGATAGAGGCAGTGTCTGGATGTCCTCTGAACACAGCCCAGATAGAGGCAGTGTCTGGATGTCCTCTGACTCACTTCAACACAGGGAAGAGGCTAATTAGTGGCTAATGCTAATTACTACTATAAACACTTTGCAAGACTCCCCCCCCCTCCCCCCCAAAAAAGAGGCCTGGGTCTAATTTAGGAGACTATGAATAGACCATTTAAGTCTATAAAAAGTTTCACCACAAAATATATTATTTTTCACTTGACAATCCCTAAAAAAGGATCCTTAAATGTTGACCGTATAATGTTCAGAAGCTGCCTTAGTTCTAGAGGGGAATCAAATCCAGCAGTAATGTGCAGAAGCCCCTCTGTCATCACCACCACTAAGGGCTGGGAATCATAGAGTGGCTCAAGCACTTATCAAAATACTGAAATGGAACAAGCCTTGTAAACTCTGTCTAAACTCCCCAGCAGTCCTGTAATGCAGGGTTACACTGTTACCACACTTCCAAATGACTCCAGGCAACAGATAATGACAGCTTCAGGAGAACCCTGGCCTGTCTCTCTGCTCCTGCCTGTCTCCCTGCTCCTGCCTGTCTCTCTGCTCCTGCCTGTCTCTCTGCTCCTGCCTGTCTCCCTGCTCCTGCCTGTCTCCCTGCTCCTGCCTGTCTCTCTGCTCCTGCCTGTCTCTCTGCTCCTGCCTGTCTCCCTGCTCCTGCCTGTCTCTCTGCTCCTGCCTGTCTCCCTGCTCCTGCCTGTCTCTCTGCTCCTGCCTGTCTCTCTACTCCTGCCTGTCTCTCTACTCCTGCCTGTCTCTCTGCTCCTGCCTGTCTCTCTGCTCCTGCCTGTCTCCCTGCTCATGCCTGTCTCTCTGCTCCTGCCTGTCTGCCTGTCTCCCTGCTCCTGCCTGTCTCTCTGCTCCTGTCTCCCTGCTCCTGCCTGTCTCCCTGCTCCTAACTGTCTTCCTGCTCCTGTCATCATCCAAGGGTAAAACCACATAATGTTTTGTTTTGACAAGAATGTGAAAGTTACAAAAAAGAGCCCAGAGATCTAGTGAGGAGCTGTCATTAGAACCATCTCTACCACAGCACCCTAACAGGATCCAGAGGAGCTGTCATTAGAACCATCTCTACCACAGCACCCTAACAGGATCCAGTGGAGCTGTCACTAGAACCATCTCTACCACAGCACCCTGACTGGATCCAGAGGAGCTGTCATTAGAACCATCTCTACCACAGCACCCTGACTGGATACAGAGGAGCTGTCATTAGAACCATCTCTACCACAGCACCCTAACAGGATCCAGAGGAGCTGTCATTAGAACCATCTCTACCACAGCACCCTAACAGGATCCAGAGGAGCTGTCATTAGAACCATCTCTACCACAGCACCCTAACAGGATCCAGAGGAGCTGTCATTAGGACCATCTCTACCACAGCCCCTGACTGGATCCAGAGGAGCTGTCATTAAGACCATCTCTACCACAGCACCCTGACTGGATCCAGAGGAGCTGTCATTAGGACCATCTCTACCACAGCACCCTAACAGGATCCAGAGGAGCTGTCATTACGACCATCTCTACCACAGCACCCTGACTGGATCCAGAGGAGCTGTCATTAGGACCATCTCTACCACAGCACCCTGACTGGATAACTAGTACCCACAGCCCCCTCTGCTGTAGAACAGCCTCGTCCTCACAACACACAGCTCTACTACTGACTCTACCAACAGCGGTAATCAGCATGCAGGCAAAACACAGAACTGAATAAATCCACATCATGTGTAAACATGAGAGTTTGGTACCAGACTGGATCTGGGGTCTTCAAGTCCCCTTGTTAAAGCGATGATGCTGAATAACAGCTGAGTCTGTTTACACGGAGCAGAAGCTCTTACCCAGAGTGTTTAACTGGTGTTTAACTGGTGTAGGAGACAAACTACACAATACAACACAGACAGGTTAGGACTGTCAGCAGACACTAAAGCAGCAGGGATTCGAGCCCCGGACTGGTAACTAAAGCCCCGGGATAAATAAAGTAATCTGAATCTGAACACAGTGCGGATAGAGGCTCTGCAGACTAAAGATACTCTACTGATGAAGAAACACACGCAGAACTTCTTCACGAAAGATACTCATTATGTTTTAGCCTAGTTGTTAATTCTCAGAGAAACAACTTAAAGACTGATAAAAACTGATAACGTATTTTGTATACAAATAGTGTAAATGTCATTTAAACTATAAACACACGCGCAACACGAGAAGAAACATAGGAACTCACCTGAATATTACGTGAAATAATTCGCCGTCGTTCCTTCTGACAAAATGTATTGTTCCTGTCTCGAGCCAAATCAACCGGAATTAGTCCTTATCACAGCAAGACAACTTTCATTCTGTCCAGGAGCCTCATGACAACACGGCAGCTCCTTAAGTCTCTCCGCCTTTTCTGCGATGCGTGACGCGCCTGTTTCTAGCAGTTAAAGACACACTGCCGCCCAGCCTCTCTGCCGCTCTGCCGCTCTGTCGCCCTGCCGCCCTGCCACTCTGACGCTCTGCCGCTCTGCCGCCCTGCCGCCCTGCCGCCCTGACGCCCTGCCGCTCTGCCGCCCTGCCGCTCTACCGCCCTGCCGCTCTGCCGCTGTGACGCCCTGCCGCTCTGCCGCCCTGCCGCTCTGCCACCCTGCCACTCTGACGCTCTGCCGCTCTGCCGCCCTGCCGCCCTGCCGCTCTGCCGCTGTGACGCCCTGCCGCTCTGCCGCCCTGCCGCTCTGCCACCCTGCCGCCCTGCCGCTCTGCCGCCCTGCCGCTCTACCGCCCGAGGGCTGCCGCGCGCACACGCTCTGCTTCTTCTTTAAGACCCGCGGACGTTCAGTTCCTGCAACCTATGAGCGTGTTTGTTATGATCCCGCCTTCCATTCACGACACGTGGACGGGAAATTCCGGGTAGCACAAGACATGCTTTACTATGCAGCTCAGCTGATGTGCACAAGTTGTGACTCACACTGCAGAGGTGAGCACAGTTTGAATGGATAGAGCACTGAGGAACACACTGCAGGAAGTATGAGGCCCTAGCTGAGGCTGGACTGTGTTCATATTTAGAAGACAGTTAGCAGGCTAACTCTGGCAGCTCTAACAGGGACATGTGTTCTAGGAAGGCATTCATCTGGCAAAGACACATCCAAACATTATCAACCCAACCCTCCAACCACACAGTGTAGAGAGAGAAAGAGAGAGAGAGACAGATAGAGAAAGAGACAGAGAGAGACAGAGAGAGACAGATAGAGAAAGAGAGAGAAAGAAAGACAGAGAGAGACAGAGAGACAGAGAGAGAGAGAGAGAGAGAGAGAGAGAGAGAAAGAGAGCGAGACAGATAGAGACAGAGAGAGAGAGAAAGAGAGAGAAAGAAAGAGACAGAGAGACAGAGAGAGAGAGAGAGAGAGAGAAAGAGAGAGAGAAAGAGAGACAGAGAGAGACAGAGAAAGCGAGAAAGAGAGAGGGGTGAAGGTGGAGAGCTAATAGTTGGCATGGAAGGTGCTGGCAGAGCAGATATGGGGGTAGGACAGGGCAGGTGTCAGGGGGCAGACCAGGACAGGGCAGGTGTCAGGGGGCAGACCAGGACAGGGCAGGTGTCAGGGGGCAGACCAGGACAGGGCAGGTGTCAGGGGGCAGACCAGGACAGGGCAGGTGTCAGGGGGCAGACCAGGACAGGGCAGGTGTCAGGGGGCAGACCAGGACAGGGCAGGTGTCAGGGGGCAGACCAGGACAGGGCAGGTGTCAGGGGGCAGACCAGGACAGGGCAGGTGTCAGGGGGCAGACCAGGACAGGACAGGGCAGGTGTCAGGGGGCAGACCAGGACAGGGCAGGTGTCAGGGGGCAGACCAGGACAGGACAGGGCAGGTGTCAGGGGGCAGACCAGGACAGGGCAGGTGTCAGGGGGCAGACCAGGACAGGGCAGGTGTCAGGGGGCAGACCAGGACAGGGCAGGTGTCAGGGGGCAGACCAGGACAGGGCAGGTGTCAGGGGGCAGACCAGGACAGGGCAGATATGAGGCAGGCAGGTGCACTATGGGATGTCTCCCTTCTCTCCTGGTTTCATCACTGATCAATAAACACTGAGACAGCTGAGGGTGACCCTCTCTCCCTCCCTCCCTCCCTCCCTCCCTCCCTCCCTCCCTCCCTCCCTCCCTCCCTCCCTCCCTCCCTCCCTCCCTCCCTCCCCCCCTCCCTCCCTCCCTCCCTCCCTCCCTCCCTCCCTCCCTCCCTCCCTCCCTCCCTCCCTCCCTCCTGCTACAGTAGCTGTGTGAGAAGTCCCTGCTCCCAGGTTTCTCTGTGCTCCTCCTGTCTGCACCTGCAGCCCCTCTGAAGGAGGACTCGCTTCTCAGCGTGATACTGGAAATGTGATCTCCCTCGCCTGAGCGACCTCTAAAGCAGCGAGGAGGAGGAGGAGGAGGAGGAGGAGGAGGCTGCTTTGTACCACATGAAAACTAAATAGCTTTTCAATTTGTCACTTTGGAGTTTGTTAACACAGACGAGTCAAGCAGAACCAAAGTAATTACTACAAAAAGAAAGAGAGCAGTTCTTCTATCTCCCTGAGTCCAGGGTTGTGTGTCACCCAATGCCTTTTATGTCCTGATCATCAAACAACCTTTTCACATGAGCTGATGGGAGCTCTGCTGTGTTTCCACACGAGTCATCAAAACCTAGACTGAGAAACTAATCCCAGAGTTTACAAGGCTTTGTTTTTCCTTTCTGTAATGTTTTGAGCAAAGGCTTTATGTAAATAACAGGCCAGTCTGGCTGTAGCTCTGATCTGTGTTAGCTTGTTTTCTCAGAAGGTCGTCATCATGGGATGAAATATCTCTGCACTCACACACATGGCACCACACACACATCACACACACACATATCACAAACACACATCACACACACTCATATCACAAACACACACACATCACACACACTCATATCACAAACACACACATCACACACACACATCACACGCTCCACAGACTCAAAGACCCATCCTC
>CM059296.1:15652500-15755000 GCA_030340665.1 Neosalanx taihuensis | reverse complement strand
AGCTGAGGAACAGCAGCTCTCTGCCAGGATCTGACTGACAAGCTTCAGCAGCTCCTTTCAGGACTCAGTCTCAGCAATTTGTAGTGACACTGTGCCGGATAATGATCCAGCAGCAGCAGCGGCCTGCAGACAGCTGTCACCGGAGACGCACCTGAAACATTAAACAAACCCCCTCCAAACTCACCTGTCTGCTACCTGCCAGTGAACGAGGAGGGGGCTTCTCTGTCTGCAGGGGGGGGGGAGTGCTGTACTGAACACAGGAAATACCCTCAGTCACATAAGTATTGTATTTTTGATACTGAATGATACACTGGAATTAAAAATCAAACCTGTCACTATCTAGTGTTATCTAGGTGTGTCTCTCTACAGGTGTGTCTCTCTACAGGTGTGTCTCTCTACAGGTGTGTCTCTCTCTACAGGTGTGTCTCTCTACAGGTGTGTCTCTCTACAGGTGTGTCTCTCTCTACAGGTGTGTCTCTCTACAGGTGTGTCTCTCTACAGGTGTCTCTCTCTACAGGTGTGTCTCTCTACAGGTGTGTCTCTCTACAGGTGTGTCTCTCTACAGGTGTCTCTCTCTACAGGTGTGTCTCTCTCTACAGGTGTGTCTCTCTACAGGTGTCTCTCTCTACAGGTGTGTCTCTCTACAGGTGTCTCTCTCTACAGGTGTGTCTCTCTACAGGTGTCTCTCTCTACAGGTGTGTCTCTCTACAGGTGTGTCTCTCTACAGGTGTCTCTCTCTACAGGTGTGTCTCTCTACAGGTGTGTCTCTCTACAGGTGTGTCTCTCTCTACAGGTGTCTCTCTCTACAGGTGTGTCTCTCTCTACAGGTGTGTCTCTCTACAGGTGTGTCTCTCTACAGGTGTCTCTCTCTACAGGTGTGTCTCTCTACAGGTGTGTCTCTCTACAGGTGTGTCTCTCTACAGGTGTCTCTCTCTACAGGTGTGTCTCTCTCTACAGGTGTGTCTCTCTACAGGTGTCTCTCTCTACAGGTGTGTCTCTCTACAGGTGTCTCTCTCTACAGGTGTGTCTCTCTACAGGTGTCTCTCTCTACAGGTGTGTCTCTCTACAGGTGTGTCTCTCTACAGGTGTCTCTCTCTACAGGTGTGTCTCTCTACAGGTGTGTCTCTCTACAGGTGTGTCTCTCTCTACAGGTGTCTCTCTCTACAGGTGTGTCTCTCTCTACAGGTGTGTCTCTGTACAGGTGTGTCTCTCTCTACAGGTGTGTCTCTCTACAGGTGTGTCTCTCTCTACAGGTGTCTCTCTACAGGTGTGTCTCTCTACAGGTGTGTCTCTCTACAGGTGTGTCTCTCTCTACAGGTGTGTCTCTCTACAGGTGTGTCTCTCTCTACAGGTGTGTGTCTCTCTACAGGTGTGTCTCTCTCTACAGGTGTGTCTCTCTACAGATGTGTCTCTCTACAGGTGTGTCTCTCTACAGGTGTGTCTCTCTCTACAGGTGTGTCTCTCTACAGGTGTGTCTCTCTCTACAGGTGTCTCTCTCTACAGGTGTGTGTCTCTCTACAGGTGTGTCTCTCTACAGGTGTGTGTCTCTCTACAGGTGTCTCTCTACAGGTGTGTCTCTCTACAGGTGTGTCTCTCTCTACAGGTGTGTCTCTCTACAGGTGTGTGTCTCTCTACAGGTGTGTGTCTCTCTACAGGTGTGTCTCTCTACAGGTGTGTCTCTCTGTACAGGTGTGTCTCTCTACAGCAGGACTGGTCCCACCTGTCAGACATGCTGTTACCTGATGAAACACTGTGAGCAGAATTCACCATCATCATCATCATCATCATCATCATCATCATCATCATCATCATCATCATCATCATCATCATCATCATCATCATCATCATCATCATCATCATCATCATCATCATCATCATCATCATCACCAGGTAGTCACAGTGAAATATGAGTTGTTCCTCTGCAGACCCACTCTAAATGTTTCAGAAGGTGAACTAACCTGGTGGTTTATGTGATCTTTGGTGTCCAGAATCTCTCTCTCTGGCCACACAGGCCCAACTGTAAACAAGGTGTTTACGAGTCATCTGACTCTGACACAGGTGAGCAGCACTGACCTCACTAAGCGCTTCTCCTTTCCCTCCACTGACACCAACACACACTCTCAGGGAAAGTCTCCACACCTGCCCTCTGCTCCCAACACACACACACAACGTACACAACGTGTGCACAAATCCACACACACACAAAACTACACACATACGTAGAGTCAAACTTCACAGGCATGACAACACGCTCATGATGTCATGATTCACTCAGGTTTGAGCTTCAGTTTGTTCTTTTTCATTATTCATCTCTATCAGTTTCAAATAATAGTTATATCATTGTGACCCAAATCTAAATGAGCTGTTGATGAAAAGCTGGACAGGCAGAGTAACAGAATCCACTGAGGTGTCACAAGGTAAAACCCCTGCATTATTCATCCAACTGAAACACCACAGATAGAAAAATCAATCATTCAATCCCATGAACATACAGTGTTCTGAAATATTAGCTGGGTAAGAAGCCCATACATCAGTCCAGGGATGCTTCTTAATGTATATTCCATTAAATATTAACAGGCACTCATGATGTGCTGTTAGTGTGAGCAGCACTGTCTCACTGTCTGCCTGATATACTGTCCTCTGGTACACTGACCTCATGTAGAGTGTGAGTGTGGGGGAGGAGTGGAGAGGGGGAGGGAGGGGGAGGGGGAGGGGAGGAGAGGGGACGGGAGGGGGGAGGGGAGGAGAGGAGAGGGGGGAGGGGAGGGGGGGGAGGGGAGAAGAGGGGGGGGAGGGGAGAAGAGGGGGGAGAGGGTAGGAGAGGACGGGGGGAGGAGAGGGGGGAGGGAGGGGGGAGGAAGGAGGAGAGACAAAACTATAAATGTGTCTTCACTTCGCCTCATGTCTGTGCAAATGTGTGTGTGTGTGTTTCTTGGTGAGTGTGTGTGTGTGTGTGGAGGGGGTCACTCTGTCGACTCCACCCACTGCTCCGCAGGGACACACGTGCACACACTCACACACATTGTGTGTGTCTTTGTGTCTGTGTGTGTGTGTGTCTGTGTGTGTGTGTGTGTGTGTCTTTGTGTCTGTGTGTGTGTGTCTTTCTGTCTGTGTCTGTGTGTGTGTGTGTGTGTGTGTGTGTGTGTGTGTGTGTGTGTGTGGGTGTGTGTGTGTCTTTGTGTCTGTGTGTGTGTGTGTGTGTGTCTTTCTGTCTGTGTGTCTTTGTGTCTTTGTGTCTTTGTGTGTGTGTGAGTGAGTGTGTGTGTGGTGTGGGGCCAGACCCAGGGTCACATCAGAGTTGACCTCCAGGCAGAGTTACGTGAACCCCCTTGTGGGCAGAGATGAAGTCAGATTCTCTAATACACGGAAAACAAAAGTGCTGTCAGTCAGTCTGGACAGCAGCACATCAACAACAGCACAACAACAACACATCAACAACAACACAACAACAGCAGCAGCAGCACAGGAGGATTCCAGAAGATTCAACAGTGGTCTGCTGGCCACTTATGAAGTATTGATGAAGAGGCTGATGAGGGGTCTAGCTCTTAATGGCCATTAGCTAAGTGTTGAAGAAGAAACATAACTTGCTTTATAGATACTAACCCATTATGTACTCTGTAAAATATGAGACTTGGAAAATCTTTGTTAACATGTTGAGCAGTAATGGCCACAAACATCTGTGAGATTAGCTGTGAGGAGATCAGAGCAGGAACAATATCTTCAGGGATCTGACTGTATAATGCGACTCTATAAAGCATGTTAGACATGATTATAGCGTATAGATCCATGTGTGGACATGACAGGTTAAAAGCCACACGGAAAACAGCTTAACCTCATCCTGCTTAACATGTCTCCTCTGACCTGGGAGCACGCAGCTCACCGATTGGTCAGTTGATTGAATCCTAGCAAAGCCTGGATTATCATTCGTCTGTATTTTAACGCCTAGCTCTAGAAAGCAGTTTAATAACAAGGTGATTTTAATAAGATTATCTTTGGATGTGTTTTCTACCTTGACCCTGGTCAAAACACATCGCAAGTGTCTGTGCTGTGTCTGTGCTGTGTCTGTGATGTGTCTGTGCTGTCTGTGCTGTGTCTGTGATGTGTCTGTGCTGTGTCTGTGCTCTGTATGTGCTGTCTGTGCTGTGTATGTGCTGTGTATGTGCTGTGTCTGTGCTATGTCTGTACTGTGTATGTGCTGTGTCTGTGCTGTGTATGTGCGGTGTCTGTGCTATGTCTGTACTGTGTATGTGCTGTGTCTGTGCTATGTCTGTACTGTGTATGTGCTGTGTCTGTGCTATGTCTGTGCTGTGTCTAAAGCTGTGTCTGTGCTGTGTCTGTGCTGTGTCTGTGCTGTGTCTGTGCTGTGTCTGTGCTGTGTCTGTGCCTAAAGCTGTGTCTGTGCTGTGTCTGTGCTGTCTCAGGCCTGTGCTGTGTCTGTGCTGTGTCTGTGCTGTGTCTGTGCTATGTCTGTGCTGTGTATGTGCTGTGTCTGTGCTATGTCTGTGCTGTGTATGTGCTGTGTCTGTGCTGTGTCTGTGCTCTGTCTGTGCTATGTCTGTGCTGTCTCAGGCCTGTGCTGTCTCAGGCCTGTGCTGTGTCTGTGCTGTGTCTGTGCTGTCTCAGGCCTGTGCTGTCTCAGGCCTGTGCTGTGTCTGTGCTGTGTCTGTGCTGTGTCTGTGCTGTGTCTGTGCTGTGTTAGCTTAGGTGAACTGTGTCAGTGAACCGTGATGAGCATCAGAATGAGATCATTTGCTGTGACTTGCTGCTAGCAGCTCGTCAGCTGAGCGATAAGGAAGAGGTCATGTATGTTGACCCAGTGAAACCCTCCCTCCACTCACAGCTGAGACCAATGTTGTGAATGATACAAAACTAACAATGACTGAGGGTGCGTGTGCCCAAAACGAGGCTAGAAACACATTTTGAGCCAAAAACATTCCGGTCTCAAACTTTAAGAGAAGTGGAGATCTCCCCCCCCCCACCCCCCCACCCTCCCACCACTGTGCCCGTGACTGACCGCTACTGAACCACACTCTCGGTGTATGAAGTGACCGCTAGTCGACCGCCCCGGAGGAATCTCTTTGATTGTGGTTCTATCTGCTGAACGATCAATACTCCAGCGCTGTGCCGATAAGAGAACTGGCCTCACATCAAAGCTCTCTCCTGCCCAGCATGGGGGAATACACTCCTCTAATATTAATGCAAGGGCAGGGGTCTCCTTTCAAGTGGGGGGAATTAGATCGAGATCATGTTGCCAATTAAATGTAGATAATTTATTGTTAATTAGGTACACCAAAATAAGACAGTAATTCTAAACTCAGTTGTCCGTGTTGGATAATAATTACTGGGAAAAATAAGAAAGGAGAGGTGCCATAACTCTGTAACAGCAACACCCTGTGGACAGGTGGCATGACTGAGCACAGCAGCACAGTGAAGGAGGCCTGGATCACTGACAGACTACATGATATGCAACCCTGCAGCAACACTATCTCTCCAGCATGTCCCACTGGGGGGGGGGACCTCCCCTCCCTCCCTGCCCCCACATCTGTCCACCAGAGAGGGGGGGTGGGCACAGGAGTCTAGCCACAGAGATGGTCTGCTGTTTACCTGAACTCTACATATCTCTCTGAGGATCTAGATCAATACCCTCTCCCTCAAACCAACACACACATACTCACACACACACACACACACACACACACACACACACACACACACTACACACTGATAACACTGTCTTTGATGTTTGAAACATCATTGACTCAGGTGGTAACATTCTCTTCTGCTTTGTTTAGCTTGTGGCTGCCGCCGGTCTCTTTTGAAATTCCTCGTCTTTCGCTTCATCTTGTCAGAGAAAATGATTTATTGATCAGAGCAGCAACAAAGCAGGAAGTCTGAGCAGGGAGAGAGAGAGTCAGAGAACACAGGACTGCTGTGTGGCTCTGCTGGAATGTGAAATATTCATGCATGAACACTCATCTGGATTAACATCCATATTTCATGTTGTGGGGGCGAACAGGGCAGACTGGCTCAATGTGCCAACTGCCTTCCTAACGACGAACATCTCAACACTGTCTCTTCTGCCCCGGGGGCAACAAGCAGAGCAGCTCCAGGAGAGACCACACAGGCATCAGGGTCTCTGCTCATGAGCCAATCACAGGCATGAGCCTAGGGTCTCTGTTGATCAGCCAATCACAGGCATTCTGGGTCATTCATCCCTGAGAAGTATCACACATAAAAGCTGCTGTATTGATTCCTCATAGCAGGCAGCACAGCTTCCTGTCTCCTCGCCCTTCACTTCCTCTCTGCTTCCCTGATGAGGCTGAGAGAGGCTTTCTTTGTTTCATCCTCCTGAATCAGCCATGTTTGTTCAGCTGAAACAGACCAGACCAGACCAGACCAGACCAGACCAGACCAGAGATCAGTGTGCTGCATGCAGATCAGTGGTCAGTAGGGTCTCCCTGTAAACTCCTTAATTCCGTCCTTTGTCAGGGTAATGTGCTGAAGTTGAGAGTCTACAGGAGCTGTTCTACCACAGCACAGAGTCACACACACACACACACACACACACACACACACACACACACACACACACACACGCACACACACACACACACACACACACACACATTGCAGCCACCTGCAGCTGGGGCCACATCATGTTTGACAAAGAACCCTCTCTGACCTCCAGCTGGGGAGGTAAGAGTGTGAAAGTCCAGGAGGGTGGAGGGGGCAGGGACCCCCCCCCCCCCCCCAAGTGACCCTGGGAAGGACGACCAGACATTCCAGGGCATCAACAGCTTTTATCAACCTGTTTGGGTTCCATTCAATTCCCCAAACTTGATTCATCCTGAGGGGAAAAGGAGCAGGATGTCAACATGGTCAATCAAGATGTTGCATGTTGGAGGTGAACTCATCGGACAGGTTGAGTCATGTCGGTCTGAGCTGGGGGGTTTGGGATCTCTGGGATCTCTGGGGTCTCTGGGGTCTCGTCAGGGGGAGGATGGGGGCTGTTAGAGGAAGGTCCCATGCAC
Organism: Neosalanx taihuensis; assembly: GCA_030340665.1. Lineage (NCBI taxonomy): Eukaryota > Metazoa > Chordata > Actinopteri > Osmeriformes > Salangidae > Neosalanx > Neosalanx taihuensis. Next base: position 15,747,969 of record CM059296.1, on the reverse strand, counting down.
AGGATGATGTCACTTCCCCCTGCCAGCTGGCTGTGGAGGCGGGGGGGGGGATGAGGACATTCACCTTCCCAGAGTTCCAGACAGACGCATGATGAAACCCTCATCTCAGTGTGGTCACAGATCTGTGGGCGTCGCCCCCAGTGATGTCACCACCCACTCAGATGTTGTGGCCTTGCTCTGCTTGACTCATGAGGTGTGGGAGGTTAGGGTTGGGTGGGTTGTGAGGACCACACACACCTCTCTGGTCACAGTGTGTGTGGTGAGGTAGTGAAGGGACGTGAAGGGGTGGGGTCACACTATGTGTGTGTGTGTGTGTGTGTGTGTGTGAAGGGATGTGGTCACTGTGTGTGTGTGTGTGTGTGTGTGTGGTTGTGTGTGTTTGTGTGTGTGTGTGTGTGTGGTGATGTGGTCACACTGTGTGTGTGTGTGTGTGTGTGTGTGAAGGGATGTGGTCACACTGTGTGTGTGTGTGTGTGTGTGTGTGTGTGCGTGTGTGATGTGGTCACACTGTCTCTGCTCCATCAGTGGCTGCTGAGTCAGACTAGAAGTCCTTTACTGGGAGCTGCTTAGCTCAATCATGTAACATTAGACAACTACAGAAGCACCACAAACAAATCACCTAATCTCTACATCTCTGTCCTGTTGTCTCTCTCAGTAGGTCTCTCCCAGCAGGTCTATCTCAGCAGGTCTATCTCAGCAGGTCTCTCTCAGCAGGTCTCTCTCAGCAGGTCTATCTCAGTAGGTCTCTCTCAGTAGGTCTCTCCCACTGTGGTGTTCCTCTTCTCCTCACACCTCTGTGTGAGGCTGCTCAGTCTGTTATTACAGCTCCTGGATCTCCCAGGCTATTCACACCTCTGTGTAGCCCCACACCCAGCACCCTGGAGGGGCCTAGCAGTCCCCAGCCTTATCCCCCAGCCCCCAGTCCCCCAGCCCCCCATCCCCCAGCCCCCCTCTCCCCCTGTCCCCCAGCCCCAGCACACAGTTCAGCCTGTGTGTTAGTTGTTGATAGCCTGTGACCTGCTAAATGAGAAGCTGGGAAATGTTAATAGGAGAAACACAACTGTTGTGTTTTATTTAACCATTTTAAGCTTTCAAGGTCATTAATTAGGTCATTTTTATCTCCTCTGCTTTTCCCGCCCTTTCTCCCCTCCCTTTTATATGGATTATAGTTAGCAGAGCTGAACTTTATGCTTTGGTTCTGGTAACCTGAGTGAACTTCATTTTACAGCAAATTGATTTAGAACTGTGATATTTCAGCCAGATGCCGATCGGGTTTTACAGCGTGCAGTAAAGCAATCAGTGACCTCACAACACAGAGCCAGGGCCATCCATCATGTCTACACACACACACACACACACACACACACACACACACACACGTGCACACAGTGAGACAAGCGCACATACACAATGCGACACAAACATCAGGGTAGTGCAGAGGACCCTGTCTTGTTGAGAGTCTCATCCATCACAGTTCAGATGGACAACCTGTCTCACTGGAGACAGAATGACTGACTGACACAGCAAGATAAACAGTACAGGACAATGAGTGTGTGTGTGTGAGTGTGTGTGTGTGTGTGTGTGTGAGTGTGAGTGTGTGTGTGTGTGTATGTGTGTGTGTGTGTGTGTGTGTGTGTGTGTGTGTGTGTGTGAGTGTGTGTGTGTGAGTGTGTGTGTGTGTATGTGTGTGTGTGTGTGTGTGTGTGTGCGTGTGTGTGTGTGTGTGTGTGTGCGTGTGTGTGTGTGTGTGTGTGCGTGTGTGTGTGTGTGTGTGTGTGTGTGTGTGAGTGTGTGTGCAGGGCACCTGTCTCTTTTGGGTCCCTGCTTCTCTGCATGTTGGTGCCTGTTTCCCCCAGCTGTCCAGCACGTCACACTGCTATTTATGACCCCTGCCAGGGTCAGCAAGGCACTTTCCCTCTCCACACACACACACACACACACACACACACACACACACACACACACACACACACACACACACACACACACACACACACACACACACACACACACACACACACACACACACACACACACACACACACACACACACACACCGCTCCTCTCAAGTCCCACATTCCAACATACCCACCAGCCACTCTAAAGCCATGTTCATGTCAAGCCACTGAACACCAACTACAAGCAGCGTGTCTGCTGATTACTGCTGGAGTCTTCTATGATACACACTGCACTGCCTCACTGCCTCACTGTACTACCACACTGCACTGCCTCACTGCCTCACTGCCTCACTGTACTACCACACTGCACTGCCTCACTGCCTCACTGCACTGCCTCACTGCCTCACTGTACTACCACATTGCACTGCCTCACTGCCTCACTGTACTACCACACTGCACTGCCTCACTGCCTCACTGCACTGCCTCACTGTACTACCACACTGCACTGCCTCACTGCCTCACTGCACTGCCTCACTGTACTACCTCACTGCACTGCCTCACTGCCTCACTGCACTGCCTCACTGCCTCACTGTACTACCACACTGCACTGCCTCACTGCCTCACTGCACTGCCTCACTGCCTCACTGTACTACCACATTGCACTGCCTCACTGCATCACTGTACTACCACACTGCACTGCCTCACTGCCTCACTGTACTGCCTCACTGCACTGCCTCACTGCCTCACTGTACTACCTCACTGCACTGCCTCACTGCCTCACTGTACTGCCTCACTGCACTGCCTCACTGCCTCACTGTACTACCTCACTGCACTGCCTCACTGCCTCACTGTACTACCACACTGTACTGCCCCACTGCACTGCCTCACTGCACTGCCTCACTGTACTACCACACTGTACTACCTCACTGCACTGCCTCACTGTACTACCACACTGTACTACCTCACTGCACTGCCTCACTGTACTGCCTCACTGTACTGCCTCACTGTCTCACTGTACTACCAGACTGTACTGCCTCACTGTACTGCCTCACTCCACTGCCTCTCCTCCTCCTCTCTCCTCCACCTCTCTCCTCCTCCTCTACTGCTCTCTCCTCCTTTCCTTTAGACCAGACTTTTTAAACATGAGTATGTCTGTCCTCTTACCTTGGGGATGGATGTGCGGACTGTTGCATCTCTGAGTAAGAAGTCGGATCGGGAAGCTTGCTGCTCACTGTGTCGCATTAACCACAAGAGGGCGATGCTGAGCTGCATTCTCAGCACACCTCATCCTCCAGGAGAAGAGAGGAGGAGAAGAGAGGAGAGGAGGAGGAGAGGAGGAGAGGAGGGGAGAGGATGGGAGAGGAGTGGAGGAGAGGAGGAGAGAGCAGAGGAGGGGAGGAGGGGAGGAGAGGATGGAATTGAAATCTCCAGGGTAGCTATACGCTGGTATATCCATTAATCTGTAATACAGTCAGCTATAATGGAGATATGAATGATGCCTTCAATACTATACTATACTATACTATACTTGTTGTTGGTTTATGTAATTTTAGTTGCCTGAATATATCGCTCCTATATTTTATTGTATCCAGAAGGGGGCACTATCGCTATTCTGATTCTGAGCATAGAAGCATGTCCCTGCTGTGGAGACAGACAGACAGACAGACAGACAGACAGACAGACAGATAAAGTCCATTTGCCTTAACATTTGAACGTTTTCAGTCTTTTTGATCAGTTGAACTATTATTACTGGGGATTTGATATAGTGAGATTATTTAATGCAAATAAAATGATTAGAATGAGTCTTTCCAGTGTTTGCTGGTGTTGATTTGATAGTGATGGACTGTAATGCTCCAGCTCTGATTATCACTGTTGGACACCAGGACAGAGCACAGCCAAGCCATAACCCACTCACATGAACACCATTCTGAGGCTGGGATGAAATACATGTGTTTCACTGTGCTGGTCTGAAAACCACAGACTTAGCCTGGATTGGAGCATGTTTAAATCACACAGGATCATTTGCATTCTCTCTGACTCACTGACAGAAATGGCTGCTGGCTCTCTTTGTGTGACCAGGTTTGTCAAGAAGCATTTTCACGAGGCTTGTTTCTTGAATGTACGGTCAGACAGACAGACAAACAGACAGACAGGCAGGCAGACAGGCAGGCAGGCAGGCAGGCAGGCAGGCAGGCAGGCAGGCAAACAGAGAGGCAGACAGGCAGGCAGGCAGGCAAACAGACAGGCAGACAGGCAGGCAGGCAGGCAGGCAGGCAGGCAAACAGACAGGCAGACAGGCAGGCAGGCAGGCAAACAGACAGGCAGACAGACAGACAGACAAACAGACAGACAGACAGACAGACAGGCAGACAGGCAGGCAGACAGGCAGGCAGACAGGCAGGCAAACAGACAGGCAGACAGTTTCTGAGCAGACATCTGATTGGTTGTGTTAAAGGGGATCTGGACATGGAGACTAAGAATCTCTGTTAAGCAGCTCCTCTCATCCTGCTCCTCCTCTCTCTGCTCCTCCTCAGTCTGCTCCTCTTCATCCTGCCCCTTGATCCTGCTCCTCCTCAGCCTGCTCCTCCTCAGCCTGCTCCACTCATCCTGCTCCTCCTCTCTGCTCCTCCTCAGCCTGCTCCTCTCATCCTGCTCCTCTCATCCTGCTCCTCTCAGCCTGCTCCTCTCAGCCTGCTCCTCCTCAGCCTGCTTCACTCATCCTGCTCCTCCTCAGTCTGCTCCTCTCATCCTGCTCCTCTCATCCTGCTCCTCCTCCTCTCTGCTCCTCCTCATCCTGCTCCTCTCATCCTGCTCCTCCTCTCTCTGCTCCTCCTCAGTCTGCTCCTCCTCAGCCTGCTCCTCTCAGCCTGCTCCTCCTCATCCTGCTCCTCTCAGCCTGCTCCTCCTCAACCTGCTCCTCCTCATCCTGCTCCTCTCATCCTGCTCCTGCTCCTCCTGCTCCTCTCAGCCTGCTGAATTACCTGGAGGTTAGCTGGGCTCTACATTAAGAGTGAAGTCTGTTTATTTATCTGAGGCTGATGAATCTTCTAAATGATCCAACGTTCCAGAGGAGACCCAGAGTCATTACTGCCCCCCCCCTCCTCCTCCCACCCCCCCTCCCATTCCCAGCGTACCACAGAGGGGATCAGGGAGGGTGAGAGAGGGTGATAGAGAGAGGGAGGGTGATATATAGAGGGGAAGGGAGGGCGATATGAGGGGGAGGGAGATAGAAGACTTCTGTCCCTCTCTCTATAAGATAACCAGCCTTTATGATGCAGTCTGGACAGGGGCCCATGTTTATGATCCACACTGCAGGTTACTATAAGAAAGGCTTGTCCTTTGCAGGTATTTTATGTTATGGCGACTGGGCCAAATCCTGCCTCGTAAAAGCCTAATTGACAATCTCAAATGACCTGTAAAGCTAGGAGCCTTAATCCTGGAGGCTTGTATGTAAGGAGGAAATATGATTAGGCTAACAGAATTAGCTAAGCAGATAGCTGAATATTTGGTTATTATTCTAGAGGGAGGAACCTTGATCCTGGCAGAACAGTTAATTGCATAATTCACACACCTTCAGTTGAAAGGAACATTGTAAAGTGCTGCTTGTTATCCTAGCAGTGTTATCACACTTTATCTGAGCAGTTTGACTAGGAACACACACACACACACACACACAGTACACAAACTCACACACACACAGTTTGGTTTGCTTCCTTAGCCCCAGGAAACCCCCCACTCCTCCACCCCTCCCCTCCCCTCCACCTCTCCCCTCCCCCCCTTTCCTTACTCCCAGCTCCTTTCTCATAAGTCCTTGAAATGATTTATTTCCCCGTAACTTTGCTCGTGAAATTGATGTGGCTCGGGGTCTCTATGGGGTCTGGTTTCCCTGCAGGCTGCTGTAAAGGAGGCTGGGGTCCACACTGGGGGCAGCGCTCGCGTGACAGCAGAGAGGGGGGCCCACAGGGCTCCGCCCTGGGGCACCTGGGGGGGGGGGGGGGGGCACGCCCCCTCGCATGTCACCATGCCGACCCAGACGCAGCACTGGAAGTTAAGTGTGTGGATTTATGAGCGGGTCGTTACGCCATGTCAGAGAAGTAGAGTTACTGTTGCTACGAGCACGAAATGATGAGGCCCTGAACTGGGGGGGGGGTTGGAGGAAGGTGGTTGGAGGGGGGTGGTTGGAGGGGTGCCTTCAGGTTGCAGGTTGTGATTCGGGAGCTGGAGGGCTGGAGGCTGGAGGACTGGAGGACTCGAGGGCTGGAGGACTGGAGGGCTGGAGGCTGGAGGGCTGGAGGGCTGGAGGACTGGAGGCTGGAGGGCTGGAGGACTGGAGGGCTGGAGGCTGGAGGGCTGGAGGGCTGGAGGACTGGAGGCTGGAGGGCTGGAGGACTGGAGGGCTGGAGGCTGGAGGACTGGAGGAGAGGAGGGCTGGAGGGCTGGAGGACTGGAGGCTGGAGGGCTGGAGGCTGGAGGACTGGAGGCTGGAGGGCTGGAGGCTGGAGGGCTGGAGGCTGGAGGCTGGGAGAGGGCTGGAGGCTGGGAGAGGGCTGGAGGGCTGGAGGGCTGGAGGGCTGGAGGACTGGAGGGCTGGAGGGCTGGAGGGCTGGGAGAGGGCTGGAGGGCTGGAGGGCTGGAGGGCTGGAGGGCTGGGAGAGGGCTGGAGGGCTGGAGGGCTGGAGGGCTGGAGGACTGGAGGGCTGGAGGGCTGGAGGGCTGGGAGAGGGCTGGAGGGCTGGAGGGCTGGAGGGCTGGAGGGCTGAAGGACTGGAGGGCTGGAGGGCTGGAGGGCTGGAGGGCTGGAGGCTGGGAGAGGGCTGGAGGCTGGGAGAGGGCTGGAGGGCTGGAGGGCTGGAGGGCTGGAGGACTGGAGGGCTGGAGGGCTGGAGGACTGGAGGGCTGGAGGGCTGGAGGGCTGGAGGGCTGGAGGGCTGGAGGGCTGGAGGGCTGGAGGGCTGGAGGGCTGGAGGACTGAAGGACTGGAGGCTGGGAGAGGGCTGGAGGCTGGGAGAGGGCTGGAGGGCTGGAGGGCTGGAGGGCTGGAGGACTGGAGGGCTGGAGGGCTGGAGGGCTGGAGGGCTGGAGGGCTGGAGGACTGGAGGGCTGGAGGGCTGGAGGGCTGGAGGGCTGGAGGGCTGGAGGACTGGAGGGCTGGAGGGCTGGAGGGCTGGAGGGCTGGAGGGCTGGAGGGCTGGAGGGCTGGAGGGCTGGGAGAGGGCTGGAGGGCTGGAGGGCTGGAGGGCTGGAGGGCTGGAGGGCTGGAGGCTGGGAGAGAGCATGCTGTGTGTTTGCGTGCGTGTTGCAAAGGGGGCATGCTGTGTGGGGCAGCTGGGGCGTGTTGGGGGGGAGGGAACCTGTAAAAGCATTCAGAATGGAGGGGGGGCAGGGGGGCCGGGGGGGGGCGGGGGGCAGGGGGGGCTTGCCCTCTGATGTCATGCTTCTCCTCCCCACAGAGTGCGTCTGCCCTTCTCACGTGAGGCGGGGGGGGCAGGGGGGGGGGGCTGGCTGCTCCGTGGCACGCATGGGAGTGCCCCCACCCCTCTCCCCCGACTAGGGAAACACATTAACCCCTTAACCTGTGACCTTACAGCACTATTACCCCATCAGTCACCCTCACTTCCACCAATAACACCCTGATGCAGGCGGCTCCCACAGGCAGCGAGCTGACAGGACCCTGACACCAGCAGAACACGGTGTACCAGCTCACTGAACCCTGCTGCTAACACAGGATGATCCACATGTGCTTTCACAACACTGAGTCTCAGAATGTACACATTTCAGATGGAGAGGTTGGACTGAGCTCTGAGAAGGACCCAGAGAGCAGATTAGAGCAACACGCTCGGGTTTCCGAGGGAACCTGAGCCAAACTCAGAACTTCTGGTTTGGTCTCCACACGTCAGAGACAGGAAGCAGAATGGAGAGAAGAGGAAAGAGATCTGGATCCTGTCAAACCTGGATCTGGTTTGTCTTTCAGTCACTTCTTGGCTGTTCTCTTCCCTTCCTAACATTCACACTTGGTTCAGTTGTGTTATTTTTTTTTACAGAAGTGATAATAGTTTCCCCACAACGATGAAGACTTTCAATAAAGGAGCTGATTAATGCTGCGTTTTAGCACGACAGTTATTGATGCTGCAGTACCACAACAGGTACAAATAAAATATATTTTCTTTAATCCAAAAGCATTGTTGTTCTAACTTTATCTGATAATTAATGTTTCTAATCAAGAAATGGATGACTTTGTCTTCCAGTTCATTTAAAAAGCAACATCCGCTGATTTCTAACAGAATATCCTGATCCTACAAGCCAAACGTTCTTGAACATCCTGGTTGAATTATCGCATTGCAGCAGAGCATTCTGGGACCAGAGAGAGCGAGCAGGCATCAGATGCTTATCTGTCCTCTGCTTTAGGGACGAGCATGCAGGGAGAACTGCAGCAGGATGTGGGGTGTGCGTGTGTACACGTGTGTGCATGTGTGTGTGTACCTGCGTGTACGTGTGTGTGTACCTGCGTGTACGTGTGTGTGTACCTGCGTGTACGTGTGTGTGTGTGCTCCTAGCCCACAGGGATCTGTTTTCAGTTTGTTCAGACTATTGCTCAAGTGTGGCATTCTCAGAGGATTCATTCATCTCTCTCTCTCTCTCTATCTCTCTCTCTCTCTCTCTCTCTCTCTCTCTCTCTCTGTCTCTCTCTCTGTCTCTCTCTGGCTAGAGAGCTCTCTCTCTCTCTCCCTCTCTGTATCTCTCTGTCTCTCTCTCCCTCTCTCTGTCTCTCTCTATCTCTCTCTGTCTCTCTCTGTTTCTCTCTGTCTCTCTCTCTGTCTCTATCTCTCTCTGTCTGTCTCTCTCTCTCTGTCTGTCTCTCTCTCTCTCTCTGTCTCTCTCTCTCTGTCTCTATCTCTCTGTCTGTCTCTCTCTCTCTCTGTCTCTCTCTGTCTGTCTCTCTCTCTCTGTCTGTCTCTCTCTCTCTCTCTGTCTCTCTCTCTGTCTCTCTCTCTCTGTCTGTCTCTCTCTCTCCCTCTCTGTCTCTCTCTCTCTGGCTAGTGAGCTTGTGTTCCTTCTGTATATTTCTACTTTACACATCTGAGTGTGAGAATCTTGGTTTATAACAGAATGGACACAGTGTGCTTCCAGTAAGTAAACACTGACAGGCCAATCAGATGCTGTTTGCATCTTTGTGTGTTTGCACTAGTAGCAGTTTACAGTGTTGGACCACCAGACGTGCCTGCTTACAGGAAAGTGAGGGGGGGAGCTATGAGGGGGGGGGGACGGCTTCTAATGTCTCTCATTTGTCATTCATGGACGTCTGAACTCCTCAAGGACGTCTCAGCTGGGCCTCTAACGGCTTCAAAGGACCAGCGGAAAAACCGCACAATTTGTGGTCGTTTAATTTTCATTAGGAGGGAATAAATCTTCTGGGCCTGGTGTCTATGAAGCGATGTGATGATGGTACGGAGGACACAACATCTCCAAGCTCAACAGAACTGCTGCTGATGATAACAACCTCAATCAGGAATAAAGGGGGTGCTTTTCATCTCTTCTCACAGTTTCTTGATGTCTTTTAGGAAAGAGTTGTCATGTGACCTAGCACACTGTCTGACACCAGCAGACCAGCAGACCAGCAGTAACACAGACCAGCAGTAACACAGTAACACAGACCAGCAGTAACACAGACCAGCAGTAACACAGACCAGCAGTAACACAGTAACACAGACCAGCAGTAAAACAGACGAGCAGTAACACAGACCAGCAGTAACACAGTAACACAGACCCTAGCCTGATCTGTAAACTCTAGATGAACTGCATGATCATGTCCTTCTCAACAGCAGCGACAGTGGGGGGCAGATTTCTCTTTCAGCAGGCAGGGAGAGGTCACACTCAAACACACCACCACACACGCACCCCAGCAAGCACACACACACAGACACACACTATCAGAACCCCCCCCCCCACTCACTGGAACACACACACACCATTGCTCTAAATAAACATGAACGTCACGTCACCCGAACCAACCCCCTCCTCACTCCCACCTCACCCCCCCCCCCCCCACCCCGTCCTCGCTGGCTGGCCCTGTTCTGCCACACCTCCTGTCCCACCCCCCCGTGACCCCGCTCCTCTACACCGGGTCAGAACAAGTCTTTCACACGGGCGACTGGCCAAAGGAAATAAACCAGCAGCGCTGTGGCTAACGAGGGCGTGATAGAGGTCGTGAAGGACTCAGCGGGACGCGGCAGGAGTGACAGGGAGGAGGAACACGGTCACGCAAAGAAAACAAGCACAGCAAGAGACAAGTAGACCTTCTCACGCAGGGACACACAGGCTGGTGTCATGCTGCAGCAGCCAATCAGCCCAGATCAGGAGTGACAGAGCTGCTAAAGAGAGGAGAGGAGAGGAGGAGGGGAGAGAGGAGGAGAGAGAGGAGGGGTGGAGGAGGAGAGAGGAGGGGAGAGAAGAGGGGAGAGGAGGGGAGAGAGGAAAGGAGGGGAGAGGAGGGGAGAGAGGAGGGGAGAGGAGAGGGAGAGAGGAAAGGAGGGGAGAGGAGGGGAGAGAGGAGGGGAGAGAGGAGGAGGGGTGGAGGAGAAGGGGTGGAGAAGGAGAGGGGGAGGAGGGGAGAGAGGAGGGGAGAGAGGGAGGAGGGGTGGAGGAGGAGGGGTGGAGGAGGAGAGGGGGAGGAGGGGAGAGAGGAGGGGAGAGAAGAGAGGCGAAAGGATGGGGAGAGAGGAGGGGAGAGAGGAGCAGAAAGGAGAGGAGAGGAGGAGAGAGAGGAGGGGTGGAGGAGGAGAGAGGAGGGGAGAGAAGAGGGGAGAGGAGGGGAGAGAGGAAAGGAGGGGAGAGGAGGGGAGAGAGGAGGGGAGAGAGGAGGAGGGGTGGAGGAGAAGGGGTGGAGAAGGAGAGGGGGAGGAGGGGAGAGAGGAGGGGAGAGAGGAGGAGGGGTGGAGGAGGAGGGGTGGAGGAGGAGAGGGGAGGAGGGGAGAGAGGAGGGGAGAGAAGAGAGGCGAAAGGATGGGGAGAGAGGAGGGGAGAGAGGAGCAGAAAGGAGAGGAGAGGAGGGGAGAGAGGAGATGAGAGTAGAAAAGAGAAGAGGAGGAGAGAATAAGAGGTTAAACCAGCACAGCCATCTGGCTCCAGACACCATGGGAGCTGTTCTGTCCAGACCTCAGACAACCTCCTCAGCTCCTCAGCTCCTCAGCTCCTCACCTCCTCAGCTCCTCAGCTCTACAGCTCCTCAGCTCCACAGCTCTCAGCTCCTCAGCTCTACAGCTCCTCAGCTCCACAGCTCATCACCTCCTCAGCTCCTCAGCTCCTCAGCTCCACAGCGCCTCAGCTCCTCAGCTCTACAGCTCCTCAGCTCCACAGCTCCTCAGCTCCTCAGCTCTACGACTCCTCAGCTCCACAGCTCATCACCTCCTCAGCTCTACTGCTCCTCAGCTCCACAGCTCCTCAGCTCTCAGCTCTACAGCTCCTCAGCTCCACAGCTCCTCAGCTCCTCACCTCCTCAGCTCTACAGCTCCTCAGCTCCACAGCTCCTCAGCTCCACAGCTCCTCAGCTCCTCAGCTACTCACCTCCTCAGCTCCACAGCTCCTCAGCTCCTCAGCTCCACAGCTCCTCAGCTCCTCAGCTTCTCAGCTCCATAGCTCCTCAGCTCCTCAGCTCCACAGCTCCTCAGCTTCTCAGCTCTATAGCTCCACAGCTCCTCAGCTCCTCAGCTTCTCAGCTCCACAGCTCCTCAGCTTCTCAGCTCTATAGCTCCACAGCTCCTCAGCTCCTCAGCTTCTCAGCTCCATAGCTCCACAGCTCCACAGCTCCTCAGCTCTGTGTGTAAACACAGCCTCTGACTAAGTCCAGGATACAGCTCCCAGCTCAAAGACAAACATGTCATTTGTATCCTGCTGACCTGGTATCCTGCTGACCTGCTGCCTGCGATCCAGCCTGGCAGATACAGCAGATCTGGGCCAGATGAGCTTGACGCTGAAGCTGGGGAACTTTACTAAACAGATCTGAAAGTCTTTACTCAGGAAAATGTTGAGAAATTGTCTTCTGAAACAATTACTGAATCAATTAGGCCAAGTTCCCCACAGTTTGACATCATTGTGGCTGTGAGTACTTAAAGGGATGTGATGCATGGTCGGGCAATGCCCAAAAACAGCAGGAAGAACACAGATTATCATCACAGCAGGTGTAAAGATGAGGAATGCCTACTGATGTACTGACTGAGACACTGGTCTGTTAGCCAGCAACAGATGAGTGCCTAGTATGATACAGATGATACAGGGGTCATCTTCTCTGGCTCATTTTAATCTGAGCCAGAGATTAGATGCTCTCGGGGGGTGGGTGGGGGGTGTACCAAGGCTTCACACACGCTAGCCCCCCCCCCCCCCCCCCCCCCCCCAGCTCAAACAGGTCAAACAGTACCTGGACCATAATACCTGGGTCATAATCAGCGCTACCTAAATAAGGATAAGTCACGCAGATCGTCTTACTTGGGGAAGGAAAACGGTCAAATCCAAAACCAAATCGTTCTGAAGTTTGATCTCTTGAGAAGGTTCATCAAGCTCATGTGTCCCTGACTGCAGTCATGTGACCACTTGTTATGTCATCTCTCCTTCACCTTGATGTCTCGCCTTCACCATTTTTTTTGCAATTGAAAATGTTTTATTTGGGCTGAGGTGATTTTGGGGAGTATGGGATGTATCATGAGGACAGGATTAGGAAAGTTTTGAGAAAAAGTGTCTGGTTGGCAGCCCTGGATTAAGGCTTCTTCGTCAATGTGTCCCCCCCCCCCCCCCCCCGGACCCCCCAGCTGCAGTGTCCAGTGTTCCCCTGCATGTCTGGAGGGAAGCCCAGAGTCTGTTCTCCCAGAGACCCATCGGCTCTCCATCAGTCTGTCCGTGCCTCTCCCTGCTCCCCATCCCGGCCCCCTGCACCCCCTCTCTCCCTCCCTCCCTCTCCCCTGCACCCCCTCTCTCCCTCCCTCTCTCCCTCCCCCCTCCCTCCCTCCCTCCCTCCCTCCCTCCCTCCTTCCTTCCTCCTGGCAGTCCTGTGCGTGACAGTAGCTCACTGAGAAGTGGAAATTAGACTAGTAAACAGTGATTATCTCCAGAGCCGCAGGTCTATGCAGACCAGTCCACCACGAGCTCTGTTTCCAGAACACTGGCCCCCAGCACTGCCCCCCTCCAGCGCACTACATGTCACAGGTAGACCCCCATCTCCTGTGGCCCCCCTCTCAGCCCCCCCTCCCTGCCAAGTCAGCTAGGGGTCAGGGCCAACCTTTCACAGCCAGGCTACAGGAGATAATCACAGGCAAACACGGCAGCCACACGCAAAACGCACACACGAGACCCCCTACCCCCCCCCCCCCTCTAGTAAACCTGGGTCTAATTAGAGAGAGGCCACATGTGTATAGAGAGAGTTCTGTACGGGGGGGTGATGGGGGGGGGGGAGGGGGGGTTAGGGTGTAATGTTACAGCCAAGGGAAGGATTCCCCCTCCAACCACAGAATAGAGAGACAAGCAGGAACCAGCCATCGCTCAGTTAGCCTGGGTGTTGGATAGCCTGGGTTAGGGTTAGCCTGGGTGTTGGTTAGCCTGGGTGTTGGATAGCCTGGGTTAGGGTTAGCCTGGGTGTTGGTTAGCCTGGGTGTTGGATAGCCTGGGTGTTGGATAGCCTGGGTTAGGGTTAGCCTGGGTGTTGGTTAGCCTGGGTGTTGGATAGCCTTGGTGTTGGTTAGCCTGGGTTAGGGTTAGCCTGGGTTAGGGTTAGCCTGGGTTAGGGTTATCCTGGTTGTTGGATAGCCTGGGTGTTTTTGCATAGCCTGGGTGTTGGTCTGATTGAAATTAGTCATATAGAAATTAAATATGTTTAATTTTGATCAAATTCATGTAAAGTCTTATTTGATATTCAGTCCGTTTTATTCTCTCAGGACAAATCATAAAGTGTGGGATTCAAAGATGAAAGAGGTTTCTTGCCCCCCCCACCCCCAGTCCTCCTCTGCCTTCCCCGAGAATGACGCACTGTTCTGGGGTAGAAGTGCGGACTCTGGCCCCTCCACTCACCGTCCTGCTTCAGAAACACTTTAGTGCTTCAATTAGCGTCATTACCTCCTTCCCAGTTAACAGGAAAACCAGAAACACACATTTATTCTTTGGCGATGATGGAAAAAGGTTTTGCCTGAGGAACTAAGATTAGGCTTTGAACTGAAAGGTTGAAAAAATGAATGAAATGGTCATTTCCATGAGGAAGGAACTAGTGGGGGGGCTGGACCAGGGAGGACCAGGGAGGGCTGGACCAGGGAGGACCAGGGAGGGCTGGACCAGGGAGGACCAGGGAGGGCTGCACCAGAGAGGACCAGGGAGGGCTGGACCAGGGAGGACCAGGGAGGGCTGGACCAGGGAGGACCAGGGAGGACCAGGGAAGGCTGGACCAGGGAGGACCAGGGAGGACCAGGGAGGGCTGGACCAGGGAGGACCAGGGAGGGCTGGACCAGGGAGGACCAGGGAGGACCAGGGAGGACTGGACCAGGGAGGACCAGGGAGGGCTGGACCAGGGAGGGCTGGACCAGGGAGGGCCAGGGAGGACCAGGGAGGGCTGGACCAGGGAGGACCAGGGAGGGCTGGACCAGAGAGGACCAGGGAGGACCAGGGAGGACCAGGGAGGGCTGGACCAGGGAGGGCCAGGGAGGACCAGGGAGGACCAAGGAGGACTGGACCAGGGAGGGCCAGGGAGGACCAGGGAGGACCAGGGAGGACCAGGGAGGACCAGGGAGGGTTAGGGTGGACCAGGGAGGACCAGGGAGGACCAGGGAGGGCCAGGGAGGGTTAGGGTGGACCAGGGAGGACCAGGGAGGACCAGGGAGGACTGGACCAGGGAGGACCAGGGAGGACCAGGGGGGACTGGACCAGGGAGAGCCAGGGAGGACCAGGGAGGATGCTCATGTCTGACCATGTGTCACTGACCATAAATATTCAAGTCTGAAATCCTTAGGTTTTAGTAAGTAAAATATTATGATATTACCAATGATATAATACCATTACATTAGTATTAATATATGATATATGTATATATATATAATATTATTATTATTTAATATGACATATTTAGTACATGTATTCAACACTATGTCTGAGAAAGTGTTGAAGAATATCTCCATGTTGTGTTTCAGGTAAGACAGCAGAGAGTTTATATAAGTTTGATATTATATAAAGTTAGTGGGAGCCTCAGGTGCAGACTGCTAATGTGCAGACTACTGTGTTAGTCTGTGAAGACCTCTGTTTCATGCTAAAGTATTTGGTCTTTAGGTCTATTGTATAAAAACTCAGATCTGATTAGATCAAGGACTGCTATTGTAACATGACATCACGTCACACATTTTAATTAAATACTATATTTTTTATTTATTAATGCCACTCTTGTTCTTTTATCAGCTGTACCTAGTGAACACGGAAATTACATGAATTTAAAATCATTTTATGTGATTTAGTGTCAATCAGAGTGAATTTAAAAACAGGCATAATGACGGAGACATGTTGAATACTGATGGTTAACAAACTAACGTGATGAGTTAACGAGAGGAGAGTCATTGACACTAACTGCTGTTCAACACGCGCTGTGATCTGTTACACGCAAAAAAGGACCTACTTTATTTTGAGTATATGATTTGAAAACGCGTTTCAATCCTTAAACTAAACAGATGGAATTAACAAATATAGTTCATAAGCACGTTAACAAAGGACACACGATATTAATGTAAATATAATATATTCTACAAATGCACTACTTGTCTTGGTTAGTTGTCTAAATAACTAACAGGTTATTTACCTTAGAAAGATATCACCGTAAAGAAGTCTTTCTTTTAAATGAGATTAAAACTGGAAAAAAACTTTTCATTTATAAATCTTTACAGACAGTTAAACTGGAGCCATACAAGTAGGATTTATTACTAGAAGTTCCCATCTTGTCAAATAATTTAAATGGTAAACACGCACGTGAGATAACCTGTATTCATAAACTTCAGTTTTCAGGAACAAACCAAAACTATCACAATATTTTAAAGTCTCAATTCTGGATTTTCCGGCTCTAATCTGACTTCATCTCCTCCAGGCTGCCTGCGCGTTCACGTGTCCACCGCGCGTTCACGTTTCCACCGCGCGTTCACGTGTCCACCGCGCGGCTCAAGGTCCAGCAGCAGAAAGATAATAAAGCTGGTCTCTTTGGTTCCACAATGGGAGGAGTTTGAGTTATGTTGAACCCCGCCCCCCCCCCAACTGCAAACATATAAAAGCAGCAGTGCAGCTAAACCAGACACTAAAGTCTTGAGGAAAAATATTGACAAAAGACAACAAGCTTAGAAAACTATATTTCTACTAATCTGAGAAACTCTACCTAGAAGTTCTTGCATCAGAATAGCACCATGATCGTAGAGGCAGTTATAGAATCACAATAATATATATTGTATATATATTTTTTTTGTTTTCACATGGATTCATTTCACTGCATCAAAGACAAAACCTTTTTACCAACATTAGCATTAGACTGAGAGAATCATACTTATCTTTTTAAGAACATTTTAAGGAAGACCTGGTCAGAATGACCCAGCTGGACCCTGCTTGGGGGGTGAGGAGCAGCAGCAGCATCAGAGAGTGGAGTGGACAGGTCCAGCCTGCCCTGGTGGCCACCTTGGTGTTCCTGTTCTGTCTGGAAGCCTGTCTGTGGGTCAGGAACCTGCGTCTGAAGAGGAGGCTCCCAGGACCCTTTGCCTGGCCGCTGGTGGGAAACGCCATGCAGCTGGGAGACATGCCTCACATCACCTTCTCCAGACTGGCCAAGAAGTACGGCAACGTGTATCAGATAAGGCTGGGCTGCAACGACATCGTGGTCCTCAACGGAGACAAGGCCATCAGACAGGCCCTGGTCCAACACAGCACAGAGTTTGCAGGCAGACCCAACTTTGTATCTTTTCAGGCTGTTTCCGGTGGAAGAAGCATGGTGTTCAGTAACTACAGCAAACAGTGGAGTGTTCACCGACGCATCGCTCAGTCAACACTCAGAGCTTTTTCCTCTGCCAACAGTCAGACCAAGAAGATGTTTGAGCAGCACATCATGGCAGAGGCCATGGACCTGGTGCAGGTGTTCCTGAGGATGAGCGCTGGAGGGAGGTTCTGCGATCCTTCACATGAATTCACCGTGGCTGCTGCCAACGTCATCTGTGCGCTGTGCTTCGGTAAACGTTACGGACACGATGATGCGGAGTTTAGGACCCTGCTGGGGAGGCTGGACAAGTTTGGAGAGACGGTGGGAGCTGGCAGCCTGGTGGACGTCATGCCCTGGCTGCAGGCCTTCCCTAACCCCGTCCGCAAAGTCTATCAGAATTTCAAACACATCAACGAGGAGTTCTTTGCCTTTGTGAAGAGCAAAGTGGCGCAGCACAGAGAGACGTTTGACCCCGAGGTGACCCGAGACATGAGTGACGCCATCATCAACATCATCGAACACAGGGAGCACAGCGGCCTGACCAAGGAGTTTGTGGAGGGAACTGTGACAGACCTGATCGGAGCAGGACAGGACACCATATCCACCGCTCTGCAGTGGATCATGCTGCTTCTAATCACCTACCCTGACATCCAGAGCAAACTGCAGGAGCAGGTGGACAAGGTGGTGGGCAGAGACAGACTACCTACCATGGAGGACAGGAGCAGCTTGGCCTACCTAGACGCCTTCATCTACGAGAGCATGCGCTACACCAGCTTCGTCCCTGTCACCATCCCTCATTCCACCACCTGTGATGTCACCATCGAAGGCCTGCACATCCCCAAAGACACCGTGGTCTTCATCAACCAGTGGTCTGTCAACCACGACCCTCTCAAGTGGAAGGACCCCCACGTCTTCGACCCGTCACGCTTCCTGAACGACAACGGTGACCTGGACAAGGACCTGACCAACAGCGTCATGATCTTCTCTACAGGGAAGCGCCGCTGTATCGGCGACCAGATAGCGAAGGTGGAAATCTTTTTGTTTTCAGCCATCTTGCTGCACCAGTGTAGCTTTGAGAGAAACCCTTCTGAAGCGGTGAGTCTGGACAGCACGTACGGGCTGGCACTGAAGCCCCTGAGATACAGCATCTCAGCCCAGCTCAGAGGCAGGCTGCTGGGCCTCGTGTCCCCAGCATGACCCCCTCACACCACCAAGGACCAGACACAGATACACTCAGATACACACAGATACACTCCCAGATACACTCCCTCCAACAATGACATTTCACAGTAAGATGTTCTTTTTGCAAACCTGCACTGAATGTTGTTATTGTATTTAATATTTAATGAACCCTTAATCACAGTGTGCCAGGTACCATTCATATCGATGCAGGTTTGAACACTAAGCTGAGCAGAGTGAAGGAGGTGTTGAAGTAGATCATTCTGAAAATATGAACTGAATCAGCATTTTAAAGAAAGTATACCTTTTTATCCATTGTGCTCTAAAATTGTATACAATATTTAGCATGGTTATGTGCAAAATGATATGTTGACACATCCCTCAAATGTCAGTGTTAACTACTCCTACACTATCAGAATCTATATCATATAAGCTTGTGAGTGTTTGTGAATGTTTAAGTTACACTTGCGTTCTCAGTCCAGAAGACAGATTCTGTTGCCTCTGTCGAGACAGTGAGAACAATATTTAAATCCTTTGTTACATAAAGCAGTTAAAAAGCATCTTTTATAGATATATTGCAGGTATGAAATCATTGTAAAATTGATGTAATCATTTCCAATATCTACTGTCCTCACTGTGTATGAGCACATGAGAGAAGACAGCATGGCCTCAGAGGGAGCAGGACAGCCTCAGAACAGCCTCAGAACAGCCTCAGAACAGCCTCAGAACAGCCTCAGAACAGCCTCAGAACAGGGACTGCGTCACGTATTCTAAACTCCCCATCTGGACTGAAGGTGTGGGATTCCTTCAGTGGGAGACGACCAAACCTCATCATGAAACTGATTTGCCAAATTCCTGCTCTGCTGTAGAAGCAGAACTAACAGCAGAGCTTTGAAGACACGCTGTCCAAACTGTTTGTAAATACATGAAGACATGAAGACGTCCAAATGGTTCTGCTTGTCCCTGTCCTGTTCGTTTACACAGCAATGCTCTGAAAACTGAAGATGAATCGAGTGCAGCAGTTTATGAAGTCATGGTTTTAATTCTGTGCCTGTTTCAAGCAAAGAAACTCATCTATAACATGTACGGAATGTTTAGGCATGGATTCATAAGTGGGAAAATATGAAAATATTTAACTTTTGTTTTAAATCTGTTGGAAAATAAGCTATGTTTGAAATTAATAAAGAAAAAGAAAAAAATTGTAAAGTGGAGTGTCTCTCATTGATTATGTCTCAGAGTATCAACCAATCAAGTCCCACTTGACTGTTTAAGGTTCAAAGACTTTAGCTGAAGATGATGTTAAACATGATCACAACAGGTCTGAGCTTCCTGTCTAAGCTGTCGCCAAGGACAACGGCCGCTCATGCGCTCCTGCTGAAATCACAGGATGTGTTTTTAAACCGTTTCTCTCATCAGTGTGTGGGACTTCTTACTAAAGTTCTTCTTTAAAACTGTTTCTCTGTAGCCACAGATCTTAAAGCTAAATGATGGAACTGACTGTGTGAAGGAAGAATCATTATGCCTTCAAGAACTGCAGATAAATATACACTTTTATGAAACATATAAAGTCTAGATTCTGTTTGTACGGACCCAAGAGCCATAACATTCACAGAACTATCTTTCATTTTATTCTTAGTGTAGTTTTGAGTGAAAGAAAAAAAACACAGATTTTAAACACACAACTCTGAAATAAAAATAGTGATAAAAATGTTGAACATAAAAAAAAAGTTTCTACAGCTTTCTGAGGTGTTCTTTCAGTCTCACATAAATCATGAAGTTACTAAAGAATGTTACTTTAATGCACCTTTCAAGCGTAACTGAAATATAGTATGTCACAGTCCGACTTCACAAGATAATATTAACGTAAATAAACTGTCCGACTCCCCCCCCAGCATCTCTGGACTGTCTGTAAGAGCAACAACACCACAGTTAGCGGGTGTCAGATTAGACTGCCTGGTATAAAGCACGCACCTCTATAGAGTCACTTCCTGCACCTGGGCACTCTTCTTGTTCCAGCTCTCAGACTGAACAGTCGTCACATGAATGTAGTCATTTATCAGACGCTCGTATCCAGAGCGACTTACAGCAAGTAGAGCGACACTCCCCCCCCCGCATCCCCCGAGGGAAGTAGGCTGAAGTGCCTTGACCAAGGACATAACGTCATGTTGACACAGCCAGGATTCGAACCAGGTACCTTCTGCTCAGTAGCCCAACTCCCTAAGCTCTCAGCCACATGACTCGTCCACATGCAGACATGAGGTGAAAGCTGAGGTGGACCCAGAATTCACAGCTCCACCATAATGGGAGGGGAGCGATAGAGAGCTGAGAACTTCCTGCTCCCTCCCACTCAGCAGATATATAAGGGAGGGTGTCAAGGCAGAAAGTGCATTTGCCTGAAGTGGTCATCAGTGGATGGACAGAGCCCCACTGCTCAGCTGCACCAAGACCCTCGCCAAGCAGAGGAAGAGGACTCACACTGCAGGAGGGAGGGCTGTTCAGGACTCTGGCAGTAGACTCATTTCACTCTCATTTTGAGGTGAAAAAATGTAAATAAGTAATCTGGAATATTACTTCAATTCAAAGGTCAAAGGAGGCATTAAAAACCCCCCAGTAAAAGGCTGACGTTTGGTCAAAGCGGCTCCTGGTGGAGACTGTGTGGCTGGACTTCAGGGAGAGACTCCGGGGTCAGAATGACCCAGCTGGACCCTGCTTGGGGGGTGAGGAGCAGCAGCAGCATCAGAGAGTGGAGTGGACAGGTCCAGCCTGCCCTGGTGGCCACCTTGGTGTTCCTGTTCTGTCTGGAAGCCTGTCTGTGGGTCAGGAACCTGCGTCTGAAGAGGAGGCTCCCAGGACCCTTTGCCTGGCCGCTGGTGGGAAACGCCATGCAGCTGGGAGACATGCCTCACATCACCTTCTCCAGACTGGCCAAGAAGTACGGCAACGTGTATCAGATAAGGCTGGGCTGCAACGACATCGTGGTCCTCAACGGAGACAAGGCCATCAGACAGGCCCTGGTCCAACACAGCACAGAGTTTGCAGGCAGACCCAACTTTGTATCTTTTCAGGCTGTTTCTGGTGGCAACAGCATGACTTTTAACAACTACAGCAAACAGTGGAAGATGCACAGGAAAATCGCTCAGTCGACTATCAGAGCTTTTTCCTCTGCCAACAGTCAGACCAAGAAGATGTTTGAGCAGCACATCATGGCAGAGGCCACTGAACTGGTTGAGGCCTTTCTGAAACACACAGCTGAACACTCCTTCTTCAATCCTTCTCATGAACTGACCGTGGCTGCTGCCAACGTCATCTGTGCGCTGTGCTTCGGTAAACGTTACGGACACGATGATGCGGAGTTTAGGACCCTGCTGGGGAGGGTGAATCAGTTTGGAGAGACGGTGGGAGCTGGCAGCCTGGTGGACGTCATGCCCTGGCTGCAGGCCTTCCCTAACCCCGTCCGCAGCGTCTACGAAAGCTTCAAAGACCTCAACAACGAGTTCTTTGACTTCATCAGAAGCAAAGTTTTGGAGCATCGAGAGTCGTTTGACCCCGAGGTGACCCGAGACATGAGTGACGCCATCATTGGAGTGATTGACAGGTCTGACAGCCATACGGGCCTGACAGAAGCCCACACAGAGGCCACCGTGTCTGATCTGATTGGTGCAGGCCTGGATACCGTCTCCACGGCGATTCACTGGATGATACTTCTGTTGGTGAAGTACCCTGACATCCAGAGCAAACTGCAGGAGCAGGTGGACAAGGTGGTGGGCAGAGACAGACTACCTACCATGGAGGACAGGAGCAGCTTGGCCTACCTAGACGCCTTCATCTACGAGAGCATGCGCTACACCAGCTTCGTCCCTGTCACCATCCCTCATTCCACCACCTGTGATGTCACCATCGAAGGCCTGCACATCCCCAAAGACACCGTGGTCTTCATCAACCAGTGGTCTGTCAACCACGACCCTCTCAAGTGGAAGGACCCCCATGTCTTCGACCCGTCACGCTTCCTGAACCAGAGTGAAGCCTTAGACAAGGACCTGACTGCTGGAGTCATGATATTCTCTGCAGGGAAGCGTCGCTGTATCGGCGACCAGATTGCCAAAGCTGAGGTGTTTTTAATATCCGCCATCTTGCTGCACCAGTGTGTCTTTCAGAAAGACCCCAGCCAGGACTCTTCTCTACACTGTGTCTATGGCTTAACTCTGAAGCCGTTAGACTACAAAATCTCTGCCAAACTCAGGGGAAAGCTGCTCAACTGATCTCAAACTGAGGTCAGAGCTCAAATGCTGTAAGTTCTGAATTATCACAGTGAATATACAGTCTTTGAGTCTTCATGAGATTTGCATTGAATGGATATCATTTTTTAATCATATCAAGCAAAATGACAGTATGATGCATATGTGTTCAATTTCATTACACTCACTTTAACTGTAATCTGTACTCTGCAAGCAAACTGGCCTTATTTACATTGTTTATGGGCTATTTCTCAACATGTGTGATGCCAAAATGTAATGTTGTCTATTTGACAAAGAAGGATTTTTTTTTACAGAATTTCTCCAAAAGTGTTATTATATAAGTAATATAAAATCTATATCTTTAATGTGGCAAACCAAAACCACAGAACTGAATGGTTAAGTATCTATTGTTCTGTAGATATGTAGTCTGGCCCCTTAAACTGTCAAATAAACTGGTGTTTCAATGTTACTTTTAGTTTGTTTTGTTGATGAGGAGATATAGTGTTAATGCCAACATTTTAATATAATAAAAACACTTTTAAAAAAAGTTAACCATTTACTGCACCTCTAATCTTTTCATTTAGTTTATTTTATGAATAAAGACTAAAGAATAAAGAAGAATAGAAGATAAAATGTCCTATATATTACATATCCTTTACTGGACTGAATAACATACTTAGATACCAAACCCTGAAATAAACATGAAGTTCTCAAAGACTTTTGACATTGGATTCATTTACCGTCCCCATGGTAACAGGCGTGTGTGTGCGTGCGGAGGGTTTATCCATCAGACGTGTTGAGAGGAACACCAGCCTGAGAGGTCAAACACATAGTAACAGATCAGGACGCTCTGTGTGTGTGTTGCTGTGAATGATTGATGACAAGCTCCACGCTACACGCTAACACGCTAACACTTTCCTCCTCCCTGACATCCTGGATCAGTTTGGGCTGTGCTGCTCACAGGCTCGGACATCAGTCATGTGTCAGCCTCTCTGTCCTCTGGTCTGACCCTGCTTGACCTGAGCTCTCTGCTTCCACAGGTCACAGTTCAACTGTCGAGGTCCTTCACTCACACTCTCCCTGCCCTGACACCAGGGGGCGCTAACAAGGGACTGGATGAATGTGTGTGTGAGTATGTTGCTGTTAGTTAACTGTTACCTGGCTGTAAGTTGCTCTGGATAAGAGTGTGTGCTATATGACTAAATCTGTGTGTGTGGGTGTGGGTGTGTGTGCGTGCGTGTGTGTCAGTGTATGGGGGGCAGTTTCTGCCCCCCCGCCCCCTAACCTTCCCCTTAGCTGAAAGACTTCCTTTCACCCCCTCCCCCTGCACCCCCCCTGCACCCCCCACCCCCCCTGCACCCCCCCCACCCCCCCACGCTCCCTGAACCCTGAAGAGGACTCAATAAAGCAAGCATGTTCTGTCGTCCAATATGCAAACTTAGAGTATGTAGGTTAGAAAATACCAAACACACACAATAATTCATCTGTGGGCCAACATGGTGGAGCGTATCATTCCCCTCAGATCATCAGGGCTCCAGGATACTAATCCATACTGTCAGCTCATGCTTGTCACTTTAATAACCCGAGTATTTCCTTGAACAAACTCTCCACGTATTAAAGAATAACCATCTGTCAACGACACACAGAACACAGAGAATAGAACTGTTCAACTCTCCCAGTGAACAGAGTATCAGCATGTTAACTCTGCTTGATGTCATCTGAGTTGAGTTCAGTGTTTAACTGTGTCCCTGACTAACTTCTGCTCTGACTAGATCGAGTGCAGGTTCCTGCAGTAAGTCAATCCCCCCCCACCCCCACCCCCCACCCTAGAGACCATTAACCTTGCGTAGTGTTGAAGACAGCAGAGCCCACCCCATCCCCCCCCCACCTCCCCTCTTGTAAACAGCAGCGCCAACAAGTCTCACAAGACTTCCACTGCTCCTTCCTGGATCTTCTTCCCAGAACTGTCTTTGAAAGGCTGACTTATCTGTGAAGCTTCCAGGGGAAGGAAATAAATGGTGTTTCTCTATGGAAAACACTAGATACTGTCTGAGACATGAAGACAGAGAGGCAGATGAACAGCTTCATAAGATCAACACAGATCACTTTAGATAAATAAGAGGCTCTTAAACTTTCCTAGTGTGACAGATTACAAGGAAATACACAGAAAGAGAGAGAGAGAGGAGAGAAACAGAGAGAGAGACAGAGAGAGAGAGAGAGACAGAGAGAGAGACAGAGAGAGAGACAGAGACAGAGAGAGAGACAGAGAGAGAGAAGAGAAAGAGAAAGAGAGAGAGAGAAGAGACAGAGAGAGAGAGAGAGAGAGAGAGAGAGAAGAGAAAGAGAGAGAGAGAGAGACAGAGACAGAGAGAGACAGAGAGAGAGAAGAGAAAGAGAAAGAGAGAGAGAGAAGAGACAGAGAGAGAGAGAGAGAGAGAGAGAGAGAGAGAGGAGAGAGAGACGACCAAGGGCCGTCTGGGGACATGGAGCTCCCAGATGGAGGACAGGCTGACGGTCCTCCTCTCTCCTCCTCCTCCCCCTCCTCCCCCTCCTCCCTCCTACCTCCCCCTCCTCCCCCCCCTCCCCCCCCTCCCCCCTTCAGCAGCCTGGTCCTCAGGACAGCCAGCAGGACAAGCTGGTCTCATCCCAGGGAGGAACACTGGAGTCTGGGTCTCTGTTCCAGGGTCCTGCTGGGATCATACAACAGTGTAGAACCCATGAAGAGGGGGGCTGTACTTTGGCTGACTCCCTAGCAGAGTTGGCCCCCCTCCTCCTGGCCCCCCTCCCAGGCCCCCTGCTCTCCCCCCTTATAGATGAACTGCCAGGAGAGAAGATGGATAGGCCTCAGCAGAACCCAGCACCTCCAAGGTAGCGCCTCTCTCCTGAGCCAGTAAAAATAAAACTCCCCTCTCACTCCCTCCCCCCCCTCTCCCCTCCACCTATCCTCCCAGCCTCTCCCCCCCCCCCTCCACCTATCCTCCCAGCCTCTCTCCCCCCCCTCCACCTATCCTCCCAGCCTCTCTCCCCCCCTCCACCTACCCTCCCAGCCTCTCTCCCCCCCCCCTCCACCTACCCTCCCAGCCTCTCCCCCCCCCCCTCCACCTATCCTCCCAGCCTCTCTCCCCCCCCCCCTCCACCTACCCTCCCAGCCTCTCCCCCCCCCCCCTCCACCTATCCTCCCAGCCTCTCTCCCCCCCCCCTCCACCTACCCTCCCAGCCTCTCTCCCCCCCCCTCCACCTACCCTCCCAGCCTCTCTCCCCCCCCTCCACCTACCCTCCCAGCCTCTCTCCCCCCCCTCCACCTACCCTCCCAGCCTCTCTCCCCCCCTCTCCACCTACCCTCCCAGCCTCCCCCCCCCTCCACCTACCCTCCCAGCCTCTCTCCCCCCCCTCCACCTACCCTCCCAGCCTCTCTCCCCCCCCCTCCACCTACCCTCCCAGCCTCTCTCCCCCTCTCCACCTACCCTCCCAGCCTCTCTCTCCCCCCTCTCCCTTCTCTCTCCTTCTCTCTCTCCCTCCCTTCTACTCATGTGGCTGGACCCACTTCGATTCCTGGCTGTGCCAACATGATGTTGTTCTTCTGGAGGCTTACTCAGCCTCGCTCAGCCTCATTCAGCCTCGCTCAGCCTCGTTCAGCCTCTCTCAGCCTCGCTCAGCCTCTCTCAGCCTCTCTCAGCCTCACTCAGCCTCGCTCAGCCTCTCTCAGCCTCACTCAGCCTCGCTCAGCCTCGCTCAGCCTCTCTCAGCCTCGCTCAGCCTCTCTCAGCCTCACTCAGCCTCGCTCAGCCTCAGGACTGACGGCCATGAGGACCCAGAGAACTGCAGCCAGCCTGCTCAGCATCTTCAGGTTTAATATGCACTGGAAGCCAGTGTGTGAACTTTAAGAGCAGAGAGTGTTTTAGTGTTCCTGTCTCGTGTCCAGGGAGGAGCTCGTGTGTGACCCCGCTGATACGGGTGGAACACACAGATCCCAGACAACTGGGTCTCCTTCTACCTCCAGCAGCTGAGAAAACAGCAAGTCCTCTGTTCCGAGGACCAGCAGACCTCCAGCTCCCTGCCCCCAGAACCATCCTCCAGGACTGGAGGAGGAGGAGGGGAGAGACAGGAGGAGAAGGAAGAGGAGAGGAGGAGGGGGAAGAGAGGGAGGTTCAGTAAGAACTGTTTGTGTGGGCTGTGTTTGTGTGGCTGTGTTTGTGTGGGCTGTGTTTGTGTGGCTGTGTTTGTGTGGCTGTGTTTGTGTGGGCTGTGTTTGTGTGGCTGTGTTTGTGTGGCTGTGTTTGTGTGGCTGTGTTTGTGTGGCTGTGTTTGTGTGGCTGTGTTTGTGTGGCTGTGTTTGTGTGGCTGTGTTTGTGTGGCTGTGTTTGTGTGGCTGTGTTTGTGTGGCTGTGTTTGTGTGGCTGTGTTTGTGTGGCTGTGTTTGTCCTAAAAGGCCAGACAACAGACAAGAAAGAATGAGGAGTGAGTCTGAGGGCAGGAGATGGAATATCTGGAGGAGTAGATCAGACACACACACACACACACACACACACTCAGGGAGGGAGGGAATGGGGGAGTGCAGGAGAGGGAGGAGGGAGAGAGAAAGGTTTTGGCAGCCTCATGTTAATCAGGGTCTGTCATCTAAAGAGAGCACTGGTGAGCTGCTGCAGCAGGACTATCAGAACCAGAATCTAACTAGAGCCACAGGAGAGGGGGGGGCTGCTGGAAGAGAGGGACAGAGAGGGGGGGGGGGGAGAGAGGGAGAGAGGGAGAGAGAGAGAGAGGGGGAGAGAGAGGGAGAGAGAGAGAGCCTGCCTGAGGGGTCAGAGGTCAGGGCTGCCAGGCTGACGAGGCCCGGGAAGGTCAGAGGTCATGAGGATCAGGGGGAGGGAGGGAGAGGGAGGACAGAGAGAGAGAGAGAAGGAGGACAGAGAGAGAGAGAGAGAGAGAGAGAGAGGGGGGGACAGAGAGAGAGAGAGAGAGAGGGGGGGGGCAGAGAGAGAGAGAGGGAGAGAGGGGGGGGACAGAGAGAGAGAGAGAGAGAGAGAGAGAGAGAGAGAGAGAGAGAGGGAGGACATAGAGAGAGAGAGGACAGAGAGAGATGGAGAGAGAGAGGGAGGACAGAAAGATGACAGAAAACAAAACAACATCTGAAGTCTGTACTGTGTGTTGCCAGCTAACCCCAAACTTTAAAACCATTTTAATCAAGTTTGTGGCTTCTATGGGGCCTGTACAGCTTACTGACTGAAATCAACAAGAAACAGTTTGCATATGGGCCTCTGCAGGGCAGGAACACTGCCTGTCTACCTGACTGTCTCTGCCTGTCTGTCTGCCTGCCTGCCTGCCTGTCTGTTGTTAAACTCTGAAAGTGATTCTCACCGTATATATTGGAGGAAGTGATTCATGAGGCTGTAACCCAGTTTGGATGGCCATTACCTCCAGAAGGAGAGGCAGCTCCTCTGCCCAGAGAAAGCACATGAGAAGAGGAGGAGGAGGGAGGGAGGGAGGGAGGGAGGGAGGGAGGGAGGGTTAAAGAGATGGAGTGAGAAGAGGAGGAGGGAGGGAGGGTCCCTAGCAGGAAGTGTCTCTTCTCTGTCTCTTCTCTTGCTCACAGCAGCTTAGCTCACCATGTCTCTGACTTCCTGTGCAGCACTTGCCTTCACTTAGCACAGTGGGGCATGTGAGTGTTTAGACTGGAAGGAAAGAATCATGTGTGAAAGAGAAAGTGGACTTGATAAAGAGGTGGGAGGAGAGAGAGAACGAGAGAGGACAGGAGAAGCAGTTTAGAGGCTGTCACTACCCAGCCTCCCCCACTATCCAAAAACTGTGTGTCTTGTATGTGTGAGTGTGTGTGTATGTGAGTGTGTGTCTGAGTGTATGTGCGTGTGCCTGCGTGTCTGCGTGTCTGCGTGTCAGTGTGTGAGTGAGTGTGTGTCTGTGAGTGTGTGTGTCTGCGTGTGTGTGTGTGTGTGTCTGAGTGTGTGAGTGAGTGTGTCTGTGTTCCTTCCCATGACCTGGCACCTTGTGTAAATCTTGTAAAGTGAGGCAGAGTTCTGAATGAGCTAAGTGTCTGGAACATCCAGACTGCTGTGTTATCTGAGGCTGGGACAGCCAGGCTGAGAGGCTTCATCCAGGAACACTATAAAACCTCACTTGAATCTTTCCAAGAAGCCAGATGAGTTATGATGTTCGCTGCACGCGTCAAACAACGTTACTCACCCCCAGAGGCTCCCAGCTTGATAACAGTCAGGCTGGGGAGGTCACAGGAGATGAACAGTGAATGATCACCTTCTCTTTGCAACAACATCATAAATCTCACTTCCAGTCACAGATTGGTCCCCATGCGAAGGTATTTTGTTTTGTAGTGTGAAAAGTGAAGCTCCTGTACATGCTGTCTCTCTCTCTCTCTCTGAAATACAACAACAGCCGTTCACATGTGACTCAGTGTCTTTGTCATGCTGTGGTCATGTGACCTGTGGTCATGTGATCTCTGCAGACATCTCCTCTGGTCAGAAAACTCAGAGACCCTGAAGTTCATAGTTGAATCCTCCTCCAGACTTGAGATGTTTCTTGCTGTATGTAAACATCTTGCAGGTCTTCTCCCGTCTTCTGTCCACAGCTGCTCATGAGGACGTGGTTAAAAACACAAGCTGCAGTTGGACAAGGTGGGCTGGCTGCTGTTACCGGACAGACCAACAAACAAGTTTAACTTCCTGTGGAAGGAGGAAGGAGGAGGAAGTGTCTGTAGCTGTTTACCAAACTCAAGATGGCCGGACACGTTTTCTCAGTCCTCTGTTTTGTTGTTGTTTGTTGAGGGCGTCCATTTCCTGTCCAGAGACACAATCCACTGAACGGATTAGCTCCGCTGGTTTGTTCATAAACAACAACCGCATGTTGCCTGTGAGGTAACAACAACCATGTTGTCAACACAACGCTTAATGGGAATCATGTGACCAAGGTCAACCTCCCTGTCTGACTTGCGGTTCCTCTGTGGTTCCTCTGCGGTTCCTCTGTGGTTCCTCTGTGGTTCCTCTGCGGTTCCTCTGCGGTTCCTCTGTTGGTGTCTTTTGGAAGAGAGTTCCAGAAGGATGAGGACCACACCTGTCTGCACACTCTGTTGTCATGTTGTAGAGTCAGGACTTCCTGTCAGAACATCTTCAGACAGCTCTGAACCTTGTGACAGCTGTGAGGATTTAGGACAGTCTGCAGAGGACAATCTGCAGAGGACAGTCTGCATCAGGACAGTCTGCATCAGGACAGTATGTAGAGGACAGTCTGCAGCAGGACAGTCTGCAGAGGACAGTCTGCAGAGGACAGTCTACATCAGGACAGTCTGCAGAGGACAATCTGCAGAGGACAGTCTGCATCAGGACAGTCTGCAGCAGGACAGTCTGCATCAGGACAGTCTGCTGCAGAACAATCTGCATCAGGACAGTCTGCATCAGGACAGTCTGTAGCAGGGAAGTCTGCAGAGGACAGTCTGTAGAGGACAGTCTGCAGAGGACAGTCTGTAGCAGGGCAGTCTGCAGAGGACAGTCTGTAGAGGACAGTCTGCATCAGGACAGTCTGCAGAGGACAGTCTGTAGCAGGGCGGTCTGTAGCAGGGCAGTCTGCAGAAGCCCTCAGCTTTAGGTAAG
Source organism: Neosalanx taihuensis (assembly GCA_030340665.1). Classification (NCBI taxonomy): domain Eukaryota; kingdom Metazoa; phylum Chordata; class Actinopteri; order Osmeriformes; family Salangidae; genus Neosalanx; species Neosalanx taihuensis. The sequence continues at coordinate 15,718,079 of CM059296.1, read as the reverse complement.
CTGTCAGGTGGAATTAAGAGACAACCAACATTAAAGTAGGTCAAGGAGGATCTTCTGTATGAGCACGTGCTGGGGAGGGGAGGGGAGGGGAGGGGAGGGGAGGGGAGGGGAGGGGAGGAGAGGAGAGGAGAGGGGAGGGGAGGGGAGGGGAGGGGAGGGGAGGGGAGGGGAGAGGGGAGGAGAGGAGAGGAGAGGGGAGGGGAGGAGAGGAGAGGGAGGGAGGGAGGGGAGGGGAGGGGAGGGGAGGGGAGGGGAGGGGAGGGGAGGGGAGGGAGAGGAGAGGGAGAGGGGAAGGGAGGGGAGGGGAGGGGAGGGGAGGAGAGGAGGGGAGGAGAGGAGAGGGGAGGAGAGGGGAGGGGAGGGGAGGGGAGGGGAGGGGAGGAGAGGGGAGGAGGAGGAGAGGGAGGTGAGGGGAGGGGAGGAGAGGGGAGGAGGAGGAGAGGGAGGTGAGGGGAGGTGAGGGGAGGGGAGGAGAGGAGAGGAGAGGAGAGGAGAGGGGAGGGGAGGGGAGGGGAGGAGGAGGAGAGGGGAGGTGAGGAGAGGGGAGGTGAGGAGAGGGGAGGAGAGGAGAGGGGAGGGGAGGAAAGGGGAGGGGAAGGGAGGTGAGGTGAGGGGAGGAGAGGGGAGGTGAGGTGGGGAAAGGGGAGGAGAGGGGAGGAGAGGGGAGGGGAGGGGAGGGGAGGGGAGGGGAGGGGAGGGGAGGGGAGGGGAGGGGAGGAGAGGGGAGGGGAGGGGAGGGGAGGGGAGGGGAGGGGAGGGGAGGGGAGGGGAGGGGAGGGGAGGGGAGGAGAGGAGAGGAGAGGAGAGGGGAGGGGAGGGGAGGAGAGGGGAGGAGAGGTGGGTCCAGTATTTGCCTCCATCTGAGGTGAGTTAGGGGCTGAACTTGACCTTTTGAAGGTCACTTCACCCACATCAGACCAAACCCTCATATCAGACAACAAACTGGAATTAAAAATCTCAACATAAATTAGAGCCAAAGACACTGATGGTTATTTGGCATCATGTTGCTGATGGTGTCTGTCTGCACATCCATGGTTGTCTTTCATTTTCCTCTCTGACTCACATGACCAACACACATTTGTTATTGCTGCTAGAGACAGGAAATTAATAACATGTCAAATAATTCAATTAGAGTTACAGACTGTACGGTTCAATTATGCTGCTTTTCAATAACAGGGCTCTTATTTTGCAACCTCATCTCACAAAGAATTGTTTTGGATACACAGAAAAATTCTATATTAGACTCGCCAACTAGGACAGAAAGGTCTGCTTTAAATTCAGGCAAACTGCTCACTGCGGGAAGTCAAGTTAAGTTAAAGTTTCCCAGATCAGAGAGCAGAGGATTACACAGTTCAGCCCAGCAACAGGCTTGATTTGGACTTTAGTTTAACTCACTTCCAGGAGCCTAAAGCAGCTCCTCACAAAGAAACTGGAATATTGCTTCACGTCCGTGTTTGGCTGAAACCACGCTGGACATAGTCTACAATTTCCAAAACCACATAATTAGAATAGAAACCTGAAGTGCAGAATCAGACCATGACAGAAATGGCACATTTTCAGACCGCCAAACGTGACGGGGGGCCAGTTTGAGCTGCTACAGGGCCTCAGATTACATCTCCATAGTTTTAGACAAGCACAACGTAAATAAACCTAAAAACGTCTCAAGATAATGACTTAAATAGAAACTGATGCCAGTTTGAGATTGAATAAATGTGATCTAACTCTATATGAGCATCTGAAGTCAGCAGATCCAGAACCTGCTTCAGAAAATATATCTTGACTTGGTTTGTTTTGAGAAGCTTGTGTGTTTATTTGATATTCATGTTGAGCGGATGCTGCCGCTCTGCCGCCGCTCTGCCGCCGCTCTGCCGCCGCTCTGCCGCCGCTCTGCCGCCGCTCCGCCGCCGCTCGAAGAGGAGCCCTATGATTGGTCCATCATCATGGGCGTTGTCAGTAGAAGCGCAGCTCTGTCGAGGCTCTGAGGCTGTCGAGGCTCTGAGGCTGTCGAGGCTCTGGGACTCCGTGTTTCTGTTCCCAGAGGATTCCGCACCGTCAGGATGCCGCACGTCCTCGTCAGCACGCAGATTAGACTGGTCAGTATCTTCCTCCTCCTCCTCCTCCTCTTCCTCCTCCGCGGACACTGACTGACTCCATGTCAACACAGATGAATCATTACTGTCGTTATAGTCTATATTGTTGGAGTATGTGCATCATATTTAACTACAGTACTTTACCGCGCTGCTCTAAATTAAAACCTCATGTTGTAACAGTTATGCTGTTATTGTGTGTAGTCGATTGTGCAATCGTTGAGAAGTCAGAAACGTGCAAGATTTAGGGTTATTTCCGTTTTCAAGATTATTCTTTAGGAAAGTTATTAAGAGTGATCTGTTAGTAGTGCACGTGCCGCGGGGCGCACGGGACTTTGTGTTTCTTACTAAAAGTTCAGTAACAGATCCCTAATCTACCACGTGTCTGGTGTTATGTGAGTGTTTTGCTGTTTCTGCTGCTGTCTGCAGGAGACTGGTCCGACCATAGTGGGAGACGAGACCTCAGACCCTGAGATCATGACCTACCTGGGAGCCAGGAAGACCACCATGCTGGGGAACAACTTGTTAGTACTGAAGCTGGAACACTCAACTCTATTATTATATTCTAATATCAACCACTGTATTATGTGTGGTGTTCAGATAAACTGTGTGTGTGTGTGTGTGTTTGTTGATGAACTGTGTGTGTGTGTGTGTGTGTGTGTGTGTGTGTGTGTGTGTGTGTGGATGAACTGTGTGTGTGTGTGTGTTGATGAACTGTGTGTGTGTGTGTGTGTGTGTGTTGATGAACTGTGTATGTGGATGAACTGTGTGTGGATGAACTGTGTGTGTGTGTGTTGATGAACTGTGTGTGTGGATGAACTGTGTGTGTGTGTGTGTGTGTGTGTGTTGATGAACTGTGTGTGTGTGTGTGTTGATGAACTGTGTATGTGGATGAGCTGTGTGTGTGTGTGTGGATGAACTGTGTGTGGATGAACTGTGTGTGTGTGTGTGTGTGTGTGTGTGAATGAACTGTGTGTGTGTGTGTGTGTGTGTGGATGAACTGTGTGTGTGTGTGTGTGTGTGTGTGTGTGGATAAACTGTGTGTGTGTGGATGAACTTGTGTGTGTGTGTGTGTGGATGAACTGTGTGTGTGTGTTTCGTTTGTTACCTTTGGGCAGTGCTGAGTACCATGTAGACGACCCCCCCCGAGTGGTTCTGGACAAGCTGGAGAAGATCGGCTTCCGAGTGGTGACCATGACAGGGGTGGGGCAGACCCTGGTGTGGTGTCTGCACCGGGACGCCCAGTGAGGGGGGGGGGGGGGGGGGGGGGGGCTGGAGGAGTTAGTGGAGGGTAGTGTGGAGGAAAGGCTGGAGGGCAGGGAGGAGGGCAGGGTGTCACCCTAGCAGCAGACACCTAAGGTTCCTATGGTGACACCCAGATGAGCAGGTTCTGGTTGATGCAGTACGTGACATGATGTCAAACTGACACTGCTAGTGTGTTCAGGAAAATGTTCCAATGTTTGTTGACTCTGCTTAAGGACTTAGGAAAAGCAAATATATCTGCTCAACCAACAGAAAACAGTTTGTCTGTTCTTCCTCATGGCTCAGTCAGAGGCAGATCAATGTAATTATGCTAGATCAGGAATTATGTGTTGTGTTTTTCATGTACATGATGTATCAATCTGTGTAGAAAGGGGCATAAAAATGACTTAATGGATGGAAATCTGTTTGATTCATGAGCAACTGTAATTAGTTTCCACTTGTAACAGTCAGTGATCCATCTGCTGTAGAGAAGGGCATGGAGCTCTGCTGGGAGCATGAGTACCAGCTGAATGGTGGAGGGAGGCTGGGGTGGAGGGTACCCAGAGGAGAGGTCTGGAGGCTGGGGTGGAGGAGGCTGGGGTGGAGGCGTCTGTACCCAGGAGGCCATGCTGGGTGGCCTCATTTACAGCCTCATTTAAAGGGAGTTTGGTGTGCATGACTTACGTCAGTAAGACTCTCTAAGCCTTCGCCAGTCTTGCTGTCTGCTACATGACTTGGCCCAGTCTGCAGCAGGCCTGGTATCAAAGCCAGGGGGGCGTCCAGAGGGGCGTCCAGGGACAAGGGGGGGCGTCCAGAGGGGCGTCCAGGGACAAGGGGGGCGTCCAGGACCAGAGGGGCGTACAGGGACCAGGGGGGCGTCCAGGGACCAGGTGGAACATGACTGGTCCTGCAGGCGTCTAGACCAGCCAGGGAACATGTCTGCAGGCTGCAGGCCTGGTGAGCAGCCCTGTCAGTGAGGGGCCATCTTGGGGCCCTAGCTCAGCGGCTTCCGTCCCTGGGGCCCCAGCTCAGCGGCCCCTGCTGGTGCTGCCCTGTTTCCGCTCGGCTGATTGGGAAAGAGTGTGTCTTCTCCCTCTCAGGGGTTAGAGGAGTGGAGAGAGGAAAGGCTGAACGTAAAAAATAAAAACTATAAAGACTGTAAACAAAACCATCTGATCAGTGGATTTCTAGGAAGGAGAGGAGAATGTGTGGAGGACCAGATGGATCCACCCTGCAGAGAGCCAGCCTGCAGCTGGGAGTTGTGTAACAGAGCTGGGGTGGTGGAGGAGGTGCTGGGAGGGAAGAGGAGGTGCTGGAGGGAAGAGGGAGGTGTTACGAGGGAGGAGGAGGTGCTGGGAGGGAGGAGGAGGTGCTGGGAGGGAGGCGGAGGTGTTGAGATGGAGGAGGAGGTGCTGAGAGGGAGGAGGAGGTGCTGGGAGGAAGGAGGAGGTGCTGGGAGGAAGGAGGAGGTGTTAGGAGGGAGGAGGAAGTGTTAGGAGGAAGGAGGAGGTGCTGGAGGAGGAGGTGCTGGGAGGAAGGAGGAGGTGTTAGGAGGGAGGAGGTGCTCTAAGGTAGAAGGTAGAAAAGGAGGTGCTGAGGAGATGGGATGTCTGGTGTCACAGGCTTCTAACCAACACTATGACGTGAGACGCTGTCACAAGCGCCCACAGAGAGATTCCTGAACACCACAGCTCCTCAGGGGAACAGCAAATAAAACTCTTCTGTTTCTAGGATGTTCCATGGGGTTCTGAGGATGGGGGTGTTCCGCCCTGGAGACCACAGTCTGGCTGGAGGACCCTGGAGGCTTGCCTTCCCAGCAGACACCTCTTCCTCGATGACCCTCAAACAAACACTCTATTGTAAAACTAATGAAATTGTATGGAGATTAGGAAATCATTTAGGACTTTTTAGGTTTTATGAACTGTTGGTCAATTTAAAACGTTGTCATGGTTTATCCCCACATGGAACAGGCCTGTTTTTATACAAACCCTCCATGAGGAGTTGCCAAGCGTCGCATGCGAGAGAAAAGGAAAATATGAGAGGCTACATGTCTGTGTCCTTCACAATAATGTCTCTGCAATGTGGGGAACCTTCACACAGTGTTCACCAACCCCAGGGGCCCGGGCCCTCACACGCAGACTGACTGCAGACCAGACTGACTGCAGACCAGACTGACTGCAGCCCAGAGAGACCTGCAGCCCAGACAGACTGCAGCCAGACAGACTGCAGCTCAGACAGACTGCAGCTCAGACAGGACTGCAGCCCAGACAGACTGCAGCCCAGACAGACTGCAGCCCAGAGAGACTGCAGCCCAGACTGACTGCAGCCAGACAGACAGCAGCTCAGACTGACTGCAGCCCAGACAGACAGCAGCTCAGGACTGACTGCAGCCCAGACAGACAGCAGCTCAGACTGACTGCAGCTCAGGAAGTGTTAGGAGGAGACGAGTCTCGCTACAACAAACACATTCCTCCATGACAGCCTTGTTCCAGCTCAAACAGGCAACAGGAAGACGCTTCCATAAACACCAGATTTATTACAGTCTTATTATTTGTCATCATAAAAAAAATGATAATCCTGAAAATAAGCGTGAATCCCAGCTGAAGTAGCAGAGTGAGTCTGGAGCAGCTGTGAGGGAGAGGGAGGGTGTGGATGTTCTTCCTCTGCTACAACTCTTCCTCATCTTCCCTCTTCATCTGCTCGATCAGCCTCTGCCTCTCTGCCGCCTGCCTCATCTTCATCAGCACCACGCTCTCGTAGTCCCGCTCGCTGCTCAACGCGCCCTGCAGGGGGGCAGCACACACACACGTCAATCAATCAATCCAGGTAGGGACTGTCCACCTGTGTTGTTAAACAAGAAGGGGAGAGAAGAGGGGGGAGAGAGGAGAGTTTCATCTTAGGTAAGTGGGATGACAGTAGCTAACACACTCTCTCTCACACACACACACACACACACACACACACACACCACACACACACACACACACACACACACACACACACACACACACACACACACACACACACACACACACACACACACACACACTCTCTCTCTCTCTCTCACACACACACACACACACACACACACACACACTCTCCCTCTCTCACCCTCACTCCCTTACTCAGTGTTCCTGATCTGAGAGGGATCGAGAGGTTCCAGGTTCCACAGAAGAAAGCTGTTTTATAGGATTAGATGAAGAAAGTTTGCAGTGCCAAGTAAGTGTCTCTTTAACAAGACAGTGAGCTGAGACAGTCTGTGTGTGTGTGGCTGCTGAGAGAGAGAGAGAGAGAGAGAGAGAGAGAGTTGGAGGGAGAGAAGGGGAGAGACCGTGTGCGTGAGAAGAGGAGACAGGAGAGGAGGAGAGAGTGAAAAGTGAGGAGGAGTGTCTCGCTGAGGTAAAGCATCTGGAAGAGATCATGAGAGAGAGACAGGACGATACAGGAGAGAGAGACAGGACGACACAGGAGAGAGAGACAGGACGACACAGGAGAGAGAGACAGGACGACACAGGAGAGAGAGAAAGAGAGAGGTAGAGGGGAGGCCAGGCCTGCTATGTGGCAGCAGACAGCCTCTTCCACGGCCCCTGGATTCAGGGCTGTGAGTCTGTGATTATCATTCCAGTAATGTGAGCTCAAGACCTGCTCTGACATGTAACCATGAAATATCACGCAAGCCCCATTAGGTAAATAAACAACTGTTGTCTCCAAACAGGACCCTGCTCACACACCTCCCCCCAGGACCCCTCACACACCTCTCCCCAGGACCCCTCACACACCTCCCCCCAGGACCCTCACACACCTCTCCCCAGGACCCTCACACACCTCCCCCCAGGACCCTCACACACCTTCACTCTGCAGCGTCCTCTAGTGGGAGGAGCATGTGGAAATGACTGACCACATTGATCACAGGATGACGTAGGAAGATAAGGGAGGACGGCAGGACCCACACACACTCACAAACACACTCACACACTCACACACACTCACACACACACACACACACTCACACTCAGGAGCAGCATAGCTGATGTCACTGCCAGGATCTAACCCACATCTGATCCCAGTCCTGACCTCACTGTCTCCAGCAGCAGGAGGCTGCACCAGTCACACTGTATGTGTGTGTGAGTCACTGTGTGTGTGTGAGTCAGTGTGTGTGTGTGTGTGTGTGTGTGTGTGTGTGTGTGTGTGTGTGTGAGAGAGAGAGTCTATCAGTACAGCAGCAGAAATCACCAGCAGAGATCAGCAGGAGAAATTAGCAGGAAAAATCAGCAGGAGAAATCAATGAGCAGAGATCAGCAGCAGAGATCCCGCAGCAGAGATCAGCAGCAGAGATCAGCAGGAGAGATCAGCAGGAGAGATCAGCAGGAGAGATCAGCAGGAGAGATCCGCAGCAGAGATCAGGTGTCTACAGTCTAATGTCTAATCCTACATGTTTGAGCTGCTGCCAGCTCCAGCAGGACAGATATGAAACCATAAGCTGTTTCAGAACTCAATTCATAAACAAAAGATTCCATACAAGATGCAAATAAATGATCCAAAATGAGCAAATGTTGTTGCAGTTTACAAAATGTAAAAAAGGCACTCCTAAATCAAACAAGTGCACCCTGGAAGTGCTAACAGACGAGGCAGAGCTAATGAGATTCTCCTGTGGGGAGAAAGATCTGGCTTCACACAGAAGAGATCAGTCTTCTAGGTGGGGATGTACAGCAGAGCAGGAGTGGTGCTGGACCACAGAGCATCATGAAGCTGTTATGAGTACAGCACCAGGCCTCTGGTCCACATCCTGTGTGTTGCTCCAAACACAACAGACACACAACCAGCACACATCTGGCTTCTGGATGCCACAAGCGCTCTTTCACATCTGAAGTCAGTTCACACCAAATATCACACTACTCTCTAAAGTGGTGGGATTAAATACAAAACCCAAATTAATTGCCTCCATTTATAGGAGGTTTTGAGATTAGGATCATGTTTTGGATTTATTAGTAGAGTCAGAGCGGTTCAGTAGAGTCAGAGCTGTAGAGTCAGAGCTGTTCAGTAGAGTCAGAACAGTAGAGTCAGAGCTGTTCAGTAGAGTCAGAACAGTAGAGTCAGAGCTGTTCAGTAGAGTCAGAGCTGTTCAGTAGAGTCAGAGCTGTTCAGTAGAGTCAGAGCTGTAGAGTCAGAGCTGTTCAGTAGAGTCAGAGCTGTAGAGTCAGAGCTGTAGAGTCAGAGCTGTAGAGTCAGAGCTGGGTTAGTACTGGACAGCAGACCTCAGCGCTGACGAGAGAGAGGGATAGAAAGAGGGAGAGAGAGAGAGAAAGAGAGAGAGGGGGAGAGAGAGAGAGGGATAGAAAGAGAGAGAGAGAGAGAGAGAGAGAGGGGGAGAGAGAGACCTGCATTTGGAAGCACTGAAAGAAAGAGAAATAAACAGAATGAAAGAGAAATGGCTGTGCAGATGTGAACTCCGTGTTCTGCTTTCCTTCCCTATGATGGGATGTCCTCTGGCTCTCCTGCAGTAAGAGGGCCGCTTGATTCGCTATGTAAAACTCAACAATACTTCTTTGTAATACCAGAATTATGTCTTTCACATTGAGGCTTACCTTCCGGAAGAAAGGCCCCTTTGATCGCAACAGAGGGACGCCTGTTAAGAACACTGAGCCTCACGAGAGGAGCGTCTGTCAAACACGTCTGTAATCATGAGCTTGGCCTGATGACACAGAGCAGGTTCAACAGGATCATGACCCAGGTGAAGTCAGGTGACCCAGCTGGGTGAAGCTCTACCTGGCCTACTGGACTTCCTACCACGCTGGTTAAAACATGAGAACAAACGCGTTAGCCTAGCGTGTTAGCCTAGGCATGTCAGCCATACCAGTCTGCATGTGGAAGAGGAACATCTAAAAGGATCTTTCCTGCTTCTACAATACTAAGAGACACATTCCGCCCCATGTTCCACCATGCTGCCGTTCCCCTCACATTCCAGCTGGTGACATCACAGGCCGGAGGCGTGGGAACTGGAGCTGGTACAAGGTGTCAGTGTTGTGTAACCCCGGCCTGCACATGCATGTCCCTGTGTGAGGAGAGCCCACTGTGGCTCTGCCAGCGGCCGGCTGGCTGGAGGGGGCTTTGGACAAGCTAACACAGAGCAACACAGGAAGTCCAGACAATGACATGGAGATTAGTGACCTGTTAACCCCTTGTGTGTGTAGGACCGCACTCCAAAACACACACAGAGGCAGGGGAACACACACACACACACAGGGGGAAGTGTACACATACCAAATAGACGAATGCACTCAGGCCCCAACTGGACTGGCGCACACACAGACACACACACACACGCTGGCTCCCATGCTGCCTGTGGTGTTCCAGCGTCCAGCAGGGTTGTGAAGCTGAGGAGGTCAAACCCAGAAGATCTCCTCTCAGGTGCTGCCAGCCACACAGCACAACACTCTCACCGCAAAGGAGAATGACATCATCTCTGGGTTAGAACACACACACACACACACACAGAGGCTTCAGAGAGGAGGAGGAACTGCCTGCCCAGCTGCTTCTCCTCCCTCACCTGGTCGCTCTGTCAGGGATTCAGAAGAGGCAGACACAACCTGTGTGGACTTTACCCCTACTGGGAGCCGTCGCCAAGGTTACCACCTGTGTCAACTGAAAAGACCTTAAGGAACGAAACGGGAAACACAAAGTGGCCAAAGTGAAGCTTCAGAGAGGCTGAAACACTCGCTGACCCTCCAGACTCAGGTAAGACGACACCACGACTGTGGCTCAAAGAATAGTTTGATTTAAGAACCAACCTCATCTGACCTGGGCGGCTCTGTGGGACGAGTCCTGGCATGTAGAGGGAAGGTAGATGAACAGGTAGAGAGCAGAGCAGGAAGAGAACAGAGCAGGTAGAGAGCAGAGCAGGTAGAGAGCAGAGCAGGTAGAGAGCAGAGCAGGTAGAGGGCAGAGCAGGTAGAGAGCAGAGCAGGTAGAGAGCAGAGCAGGTAGAGAACAGAGCAGGTAGAGGGCAGAGCAGGTAGAGAGCAGAGCAGGTAGAGAGCAGAGCAGGTAGAGGGCAGAGCAGGTAGAGAGCAGAGCAGGTAGAGAACAGAGCAGGTAGAGGCAGAGCAGGTAGAGGGCAGAGCAGGTAGAGAGCAGAGCAGGTAGAGAGCAGAGCAGGTAGAGGGCAGAGCAGGTAGAGGGCAGAGCAGGTAGAGGGCAGAGCAGGTAGAGAGCAGAGCAGGTAGAGAGCAGAGCAGGTAGAGAGCAGAGCAGGTAGAGAGCAGAGCAGGTAGAGGGCAGAGCAGGTAGAGAGCAGAGCAGGTAGAGAGCAGAGCAGGTAGAGAGCAGAGCAGGTAGAGAGCAGAGCAGGTAGAGGGCAGAGCAGGTAGAGAGCAGAGCAGGTAGAGGGCAGAGCAGGTAGAGAGCAGAGCAGGTAGAGAGCAGAGCAGGTAGAGAACAGAGCAGGTAGAGAGCAGAGCAGGTAGAGGGCAGAGCAGGTAGAGAGCAGAGCAGGTAGAGGGCAGAGCAGGTAGGGAACTCTACTTCTGATAGTAACCTGAAGGAAATACTGGATCTACACAGGGTAAGATCTCCTGCTTATCTCTACACACTAACAACAGACCACACTAGTATGATAGGGATCATATATACATGGATATGATAGTTACTGTTCTTATGGTCCTGATCAAGAGAATCAGGGATGTTGGATTGGTTCACTGTAGACAGGTGGTCAAAGGAATTTGAAGCGTTCAGGTCGAGTTTGTGAGGATGACGTAGAGAAGCTTCTGCAAGCTGTCTAGTGTGGAGGTTCTTTCATTCAGACTCAGCATGTCGTCCACATGATCAGCAGTGGTGGAAAAAGCCCCTCTTTCCTGGCCCAACCTGACATGTCTGCTAAGGAATGCTGTTGTCTCTGTGCCCTCCAACCTCCCGCTGCTTCTGAAGTGCCGATAAACCTTTACGGGCCGACATAACATGTTTGCCGTAGTGCCTTACAAATTTACTGAGTGAGTGTTTCAAGTCACGAAGGCAGATCTAATGCGAGCGAAGCTGTTAGGAACGCCGTAAAAAATCAGAGTCAACCGCTGAGCTTGTCCACCGGCCACGCCTGAGATGATGAAGTACTCTCTAGTCCATAAAATGATAACAACTCACAAAACACTAAATGACTGTGTTCATGCTGCAGTAACACAAGGTACAGCTTATCCTGGACATTGCTCTCAAACATGCAATATGTTAGGAAAGGGAAAAAAATAGCTTTATTTCCTCAATCATGTCAGTTAGATGAACTGGACTTTCTCTAATCACTATCATACCAACATTTGTTTGGGAAAAAGTTTACTAAAGCCAAAGCAGATCCATCTGTCACGAATGAGAGCATGTATAAAGTAGAGTTCTGGGAGTAAGTTGACTAAGTGGTTAGGGTGACATTGCAACTTTGGGCAAGGCTCTTCACCCTACTTGCCTCAGGGGGAATGTCCCTGTGCTCGTGTGTGTTGCTCTGGATAAGAGCGTTGGATAAGTGACTACATGTGGGTTCGGTGAGGTGATCCAGTAGCTCCTCTAACTGTCCAGAAGATCCACAGAGCTGATAGAAGAGCAGCAGGTCCAGATACTGAGGAAGCCACTGAATGAGTCTTTATTCTGGTCAAATCAAAGTAAAAAACAGATCTTCTGATAGTTCCTGTTAGACTGAGCATATTTTCTGCATGATTATTGGAAGACTGAGGCATTTCCTCAGTGGGTTTAACAGGAGTACACCTGTATTTACTGGAAACAGCTCGATTCTAGAAGTGTAAGCATTTAGAATTGAAACACTTTATAGCACATGCTGGACATGGTCCCAGGGAGCTCAGTAATGAGGAGTCCCAAGATCTGACCAGAGCAGGTGCTTGTTTCTGTAACAAGACCTGCTGTTCCTGCTCAGCCTGTTCAGGAAGAACATCTGGCTTCCATGTACTGATGAGAAATCACCTTCACCCTCCAATCAGAAGTTAGCTTGGTTCTGATGTTAACGCTTACTTTGCGGGGCGGTGTTTAAGAAATGGTATTTAGATTGGAAGTGATGCATGTGGGGGGATTTAGTAACACAGGGTAGACATGAAGGCTGATGGGACATTGGGGTGGGGGGGGGGGTGGGGGGAAATAAGTATATAATACCCATGTATAAGTACCCACTCAGATGCCCACGCTGTCTCCATGGTGACATACCTGTGCAGGTGAGGACAGACCAGGGTGGAGAGACGCCTCAGGAGAGACCACCTCAGGCTGTCCTTCCAACCAGGAGATCTGCAGAGGGTTCCCCTCAAACCGCTCTCGTTCTTGAAAGCCAGTTCCTGCAGGATCAAACCGGTTAGTGTGGCCCCCACATCGTGGCTCTGAAAGACTCCACTGAAGTCTGTTTAGTCTTCCAGACGACCCCTGTGTCTGTGTGTGGGCTGAGTGACAGTGTGCGTGTGAGAGTGTGTGAACATACATACGCTCACACACACACACACACACACACACACACACACACACACACACACACACACACACACAGGAAATGTACATTACGTTCAGAGAGACAAACCAGAGGAACTTACAGCTGCTCTGACGGTTGCAAACTCCACCACAGCGCTGCCTTTCTTCTTACTGGAGAGGAGGACGTTTAAAACCTCCCCATACTAGGAAGAGAGAGAGGGGAGAGAGGGGGAGAGAGGGGGAGAGAGAGGGGGAGAGAGAGGGGGAGATAGAGGGAGAGAGAGGGGGGGAGAGAGGGGGGAGAGAGAGGGAGACAGAGGGAGAGAGAGGGAGAGAGAGGGGAGAGAGAGAGGGAGAGAGAGGGGGGAGAGAGAGGGAGAGAGAGGGGGAGAGAGGGGGAGAGAGAGGGGGAGAGAGAGGGAGAGAGAGAGGAGGAGAGAGGGAGAGAGAGAGGAGGAGAGAGGGAGAGAGAGGGGGAGAGAGAGGGGGAGAGAGGGATGAGAGAGGGGGAGAGAGAGAGGGAGAGGGGGGAGAGAGAGGGAGAGAGAGAGGGAGAGAGGGGGAGAGAGAGGGGGGAGAGAGAGAAAGAAATGAAAGATATGAAGACTTTTAAGCTTTTGTGGAAGACAGCATGAAACTTCACCCTACTGTCCTCAGGGAGGCAGGGGGGAGAGAGAGGCAGGGAGGCAGAGGGGAGAGAGGCAGGGGGGAGAGAGAGGCAGGGAGGAGAGAGATGCAGGGAGGCAGGGGGGGAGAGAGGCAGGGAGGCTGGGGGGAGAGAGGCAGGGAGGCAGGGGGGGAGAGAGAGGCAGGGGGGAGAGAGAGGCAGGGAGGCAGGGGGGGAGAGAGGCAGGGAGGCTGGGGGGAGAGAGGCAGGGAGGCAGGGGGGAGAGAGAGGCAGGGGACTGTGTCTCCCAGACTGTCAGGAATAGTGAGAGGTTAGAGGACACAGTGAGAGCCAGCAGTGAAGAGGCTCCCTGGATCTCTGCTGCACAAATCTAAATATTTTAATCTGTCTCCTTTTCCCTTCTGAGGACACGGAACCAGGACACAGTCCAAAACACACACACAGTCTCACACACATTCTCTATGGATGTACCCTGCACGTACGCACACAAACACACACACACACACACACATACACACACACACATAAACTGCCACTCAACCAAACTTGCCCTTCCAGACATTGTTTGTCTTTCTCTAGGAAAAACCCCAACTAAAACTAATTTTCCCACCGTCCTTTGAACCAGCCTCCTCCTGCCTGCCTCACCCTGCCTCACCCTCACCCTGCCTCACCCTCACCCTGCCTCACCCTGCCCCACCTTGCCTCACTCCCACCCTGCCTCACCCTGCCCCACCTTGCCTCACTCCCACCCTGCCTCACCCTGCCTCACCCTCACCCTGCCTCACCCTGCCTCACCCTGCCCCACCTTGCCTCACTCCCACCCTGCCTCACCCTGCCTCCCCCCACCCAGCAGCTAAGTGAAGGTGGGAGCAGCTTGCATGAGAAGAGCACATTAGAGAGCAGCTCCCCTGATAAAGCCTCCTGCTAGCTGGGGATGGAACAGTGGCGTGCTCTGCTTTAAGAGGGCACCAGCTACAGCCTGTAGCATTTTCTGCTGTAACAAACTTTTATGGGGCTTGTTTAAGGGTAAAATAAGAAACATGTAACCCAATGAAGTCATATAGACCTCAGAGTAAGAGCCTGTCTCACCCCTGCCTGCCTGTCTCACCCCTGTCAGCCTGTCTCACCCCTGTCAGCCTGTCTCACCCCTGCCTGCCTGTCTCACCCCTGCCTGCCTGTCTCACCCCTGCCAGCCTGTCTCACCCCTGCCTGCCTGTCTCACCCCTGCCTGCCTGTCTCACCCCTGTCAGCCTGTCTCATCCCTGCCAGCCTGTCTCACCCCTGCCAGCCTGTCTCACCCCTGCCTGCCTGTCTCACCCCTACCTGCCTGTCTCACCCCTGCCTGCCTGTCTCACCCCTGTCAGCCTGTCTCACCCCTGCCTGCCTGTCTCACCCCTGCCTGCCTGTCTCACCCCTGTCAGCCTGTCTCACCCCTGTCAGCCTGTCTCATCCCTGCCTGCCTGTCTCACCCCTGCCAGCCTGTCTCACCCCTGTCAGCCTGTCTCACCCCTACCTGCCTGTCTCACCCCTGCCTGCCTGTCTCACCCCTGCCAGCCTGTCTCACCCCTGTCAGCCTGTCTCACCCCTGTCAGCCTGTCTCATCCCTGCCTGCCTGTCTCACCCCTGCCAGCCTGTCTCACCCCTGTCAGCCTGTCTCACCCCTACCTGCCTGTCTCACCCCTGCCTGCCTGTCTCACCCCTGCCAGCCTGTCTCACCCCTGCCTGCCTGTCTCACCCCTGTCAGCCTGTCTCACCCCTATCAGCCTGTCTCACCCCTGTCAGCCTGTCTCACCCCTGCCTGCCTGTCTCACCCCTGCCAGCCTGTCTCACCCCTGCCTGCCTGTCTCACCCCTGCCTGCCTGTCTCACCCCTGTCAGTCTGTCTCACCCCTGCCTGCCTGTCTCACCCCTGCCAGCCTGTCTCACCCCTGCCTGCCTGTCTCACCCCTGCCTGCCTGTCTCACCCCTGTCAGTCTGTCTCACCCCTGCCTGCCTGTCTCACCCCTGCCAGCCTGTCTCACCCCTGCCTGCCTGTCTCACCCCTGCCTGCCTGTCTCACCCCTGCCTGCCTGTCTCACCCCTATCAGCCTGTCTCACCCCTGTCAGCCTGTCTCACCCCTGCCTGCCTGTCTCACCCCTGCCAGCCTGTCTCACCCCCTGCCTGCCTGTCTCACCCCTGCCTGCCTGTCTCACCCCTGTCAGCCTGTCTCACCCCTGCCTGCCTGTCTCACCCCTGCCAGCCTGTCTCACCCCTGCCTGCCTGTCTCACCCCTGCCTGCCTGTCTCACCCCTGTCAGCCTGTCTCACCCCTGCCTGCCTGTCTCACCCCTGCCAGCCTGTCTCACCCCTGTCAGCCTGTCTCACCCCTGCCTGCCTGTCTCACCCCTGCCAGCCTGTCTCACCCCTGCCTGCCTGTCTCACCCCTGCCTGCCTGTCTCACCCCTGTCAGTCTGTCTCACCCCTGCCTGCCTGTCTCACCCCTGCCTACCTGCCTGTCTCACCCCTGCCTACCTGCCTGTCTCACCCCTGCCTACCTGCCTGTCTCACCCCTGCCTGCCTGTCTCACCATCTTTCTCCTGAAGCTGAGGAGACTCACCTTACTGAGGAGAGCAGAGAGGACATCTTGAGAGTAATCTTCTTCAGTGGCATCCTGCTTTTTATATTTCCACTTCAACTGGAACACAAGAGAAACAGTCAGTGCACAGGAGCCAACCTGGATCAGTCATCCAAACACACACACAAACAAACAAACACACACACACACACTCCTCTTCCCTTCCCTCTGTATGACCATTAGCCACATGCTGTCTTCTGCCTGGGTCATTGTAGTCTGCTCAGGGCCTCGTCTGCTCCAACACTTTACAGGAATACTTCTGTTACTGATAGTCTAAACAACTTCATAGAGATTAAAGTTTTCTGGCTACACACACACACACACACACACACACACATTTGAAATCTTGGATCGTCAACCAACAAATCACAGGAAGTGTTTCAAAATCAAACTCTCTCTCACACAAACTGACTCCAGGCAGACAAACAGAAGGAAACTGATTAATGACCACAGACCAGTAATATTATTCAGTTGAATGAGGACAATCTAAAGTATGACCAGTTAACCCCAAACCTAAAACCTATGATATTTGTCATAATGATTAAATGTTGTTGTTGTTTGGAAATTCATCTTGTGGGATTTGTTCTGGCATGAAGTGAAAGATAAAGTTCTGTGCTGAACCACAAATAATCAGCCGTGTTCTCAGTGGTCATTAGAGAACCAGCCAACCAGCCAGCCAGCCAGCCAACCAGCCAGCCAAACAGCCAACCAGCCAAACAGCCAACCAGCCAGCCAACCAGCCAGCCAACCAGCCAGCCAGCCAACCAACCAACCAGCCAGCCAGCCAGCCAGCCAGCCAGCCAACCAGCCAGCCAACCAGCCAACCAGTGGGACAGACCCACCCTGGGACAGACCCACCCTGGGACAGGCCCACCCTGGGACAGGCCCACCCTGGGACAGACCCACCCTGGGACAGACCCACCCTGGGACAGACCCACAGTACAGACTCACTTCCCACGACACTAGTCTTCCTTCAACACTAACAAAGCCGTTTCTGAGAGGATCCACTGATTCCGATGGCTATCGGACATTTGAAGCAGATTACATATCTAAACACATTAGCTAACATCCCTGGTGTGCTTGAATGCAGGGGGAACTGGGAGAGCTCCAGAGCAGAAGGCCTCTGTGTGTGCGTAGTTACTGCCCCCCTGACAGCCTCTGTGGAGGAACTGGCCTACGTGCAGCTTTAGGGGAGAGGGGAGAGGAGAGGGGGGAGGAGGGGGGAGGGCTCAGATATACTCAGTATAATAATAACATCTTTGGTTTCATCTGACCTCTGCTAGCATTCAGCATGAAATATACCTTGGAGGGTAGGAACATGTTTTACTCAATATACAGTCCTCCCTGTGAAGACCTCCCATCTCTCCCTCCCTCCCTCCCTCCCTCCCTCCCTCCCTCCCTCCCTCCCTCCCTCCCTCCCTCCCTCCCTCCCTCCCTCCCTCCCTCCCTCCCACCCACATAAACTCTGACCCTGACTCCTAATTCCCTCCCCTCTCTAGTCCCAGAACCTCTTACTTTGAGTTTGGGGGTCACGTTGCTGTTGGACAGTCTTGCTGCTGTGGAATCTGAGCTCATGAGAAGAGGACAGACAGAGAGACAGACAGAGAGACAGACAGAGAGAAAGACAGAGAGACAGACAGAGAGAAAGACAGAGAGAAAGACAGAGACACAGAAGATTATTCATCCAATCAGGCGGTGTGGTCAGGCTGTGGCCCTACAGGCAGCAGAACAGCCTCTGTCTGGATCCACACAGCCTCTCTATGGGTCCCTGTGGTCGCCATGGTCCCTGTGGTCGCCATGGTCCCTGTGGTCGCCATGGTCCCTGTGGTCACCATGGTCACCACAGTCCCTGTCTGCTTGTCCCACCATGCTAGCTCTGGTACATCATTAGGAGATACAGAGGAGGTTGTGTGTGTGTGTGTGTGCAACCTGTGCTGTGTGTGTGTTACCTGTGCTGTGTGTGTTACCTGTGCTGTGTGTGTGTGTTACCTGTGCTGTGTGTGTGTGTTACCTGTGCTGTGTGTTACCTGTGCTGTGTGTGTTACCTGTGCTGTGTGTGTTACCTGTGCTGTGTGTTACCTGTGCTGTGTGTGTTACCTGTGCTGTGTGTGTGTTACCTGTGCTGTGTGTGTGTTACCTGTGCTGTGTGTGTGTTACCTGTGCTGTGTGTGTGTTACCTGTGCTGTGTGTGTGTTACCTGTGCTGTGTGTGTAACCCGTGCTGTGTGTGTGTTACCTGTGCTGTGTGTGTGTTACCTGTGCTGTGTGTGTGTTACCTGTGCTGTGTGTGTGTGTTACCTGTGCTGTGTGTGTGTTACCTGTGCTGTGTGTTACCTGTGCAGTGTGTGTTACCTGTGCTGTGTGTGTGTGTGTGTTACCTGTGCTGTGTGTGTGTTACCTGTGCTGTGTGTGTTACCTGTGCTGTGTGTGTGTTACCTGTGTTGTGTGTTACCTGTGCTGTGTGTGTTACCTGTGCTGTGTGTGTTACCTGTGCTGTGTGTGTGTTACCTGTGCTGTGTGTGTTACCTGTGCTGTGTGTGTTACTTGTGCTGTGTGTGTGTTACCTGTGCTGTGTGTGTGTTACCTGTGCTGTGTGTGTTACCTGTGCTGTGTGTGTGTTACCTGTGTTGTGTGTTACCTGTGCTGTGTGTGTTACCTGTGCTGTGTGTGTTACCTGTGTTGTGTGTGTTGCCTGTGCTGTGTGTGTTACCTGTGCTGTGTGTTACCTGTGCTGTGTGTGTGTTACCTGTGCTGTGTGTGTTACCTGTGCTGTGTGTGTGTTACCTGTGTTGTGTGTTACCTGTGCTGTGTGTGTTACCTGTGCTGTGTGTGTTACCTGTGCTGTGTGTGTGTTACCTGTGCTGTGTGTGTGTTACCTGTGCTGTGTGTGTTACCTGTGCTGTGTGTGTTACCTGTGCTGTGTGTGTGTTACCTGTGTTGTGTGTTACCTGTGCTGTGTGTGTTACCTGTGCTGTGTGTGTTACCTGTGCTGTGTGTGTGTTACCTGTGCTGTGTGTGTTACCTGTGCTGTGTGTGTTACCTGTGCTGTGTGTTACCTGTGCTGTGTGTGTTACCTGTGCTGTGTGTGTGTTACCTGTGCTGTGTGTGTTACCTGTGCTGTGTGTTACCTGTGCTGTGTGTTACCTGTGCTGTGTGTGTGTTACCTGTGCTGTGTGTGTGTCCTTGTCTCTCTCTTTGGATCTGCTCCTTGATCAGTTTCTGCTCCTCCTGCAGCTGTCTGGAGCCTTCCTCTCTGAGCCGAGCGATCTGGAGCGCACACACACACACACACACACACACACACACACACACACACACACACACACACACACACACACACACACACACACACACACACACACACACACACACACACACACACACACACACACACACACACACACACACACACACACACACACACACACACACACACACACACACACACACACACACACACACACACACACACACACACACACACACACACACACACACACACACACACACACACACACACACACACACACACACACACACACACACACACACACACACACACACACACACACACACACACACACACACACACACACACACACACACACACACACAGTGTTGAATCTAACTGGATAATTTGTTTATGTTTAGCACAGATAACAGAACACTGCCACCTGCTGGTAATACCCTCCAACACCACTCAGAGCTGAAATTGCATGTAATTAGTCAAACGTTCCCAGATTCCCCTCCTGTGAGCAGCCTTCAGAGGGAAGCTCATGGCCTCAGTCTCAGGGAGGGTTTGGGTTCAAAGGACATTAATACAGTCAGGGGCAAAAAACCTGGCATTCTGCATGTGTGTGTATGCTGTGAGTGTGTGTGTGTGCGTGTGTGTGTGTGTGTGTGTGTGATCCTCCTACCTCTTCCTCTAGTGTTCTGGTGATCTTCACCTCCTCCTGACTCTGGGTCTCAGCCTGCCGCTCCCTGGCCTCTAGATCTGGAACACACACACACACATATAGAGACACACACACAAGTACACAAACACAGACACAAAGTGCAGTGAGACAGGGTGCAGTGAGACAGGGTGCAGTGAGACAGGGTGTAGTGAGTCAGGGTGCAGTGAGACAGCATGCAGTGAGACAGCATGCAGTGAGACAGCATGCAGTGAGACAGGGTGCAGTGAGACAGGATGCAGTGAGGCAGGGTGCAGTGAGACAGGGTGCAGTGAGACAGGATGCAGTGAGACAGGGTGCAGTGAGACAGGATGCAGTGAGGCAGGGTGCAGTGAGACAGGATGCAGTGAGACAGGATGCAGTGAGGCAGGGTGCAGTGAGACAGGGTGCAGTGAGACAGCATGCAGTGAGACAGGGTGCAGTGAGACAGGGTGCAGTGAGACAGGATGCAGTGAGACAGCATGCAGTGAGACAGGGTGCAGTGAGACAGGGTGCAGTGAGACAGGGTGCAGTGAGGCAGGATGCAGTGAGACAGGATACAGTGAGACAGGATGCAGTGAGACAGGATGCAGTGAGACAGGGTGCAGTGAGGCAGGATGCAGTGAGACAGGATGCAGTGAGACAGGATGCAGTGAGACAGGGTGCAGTGAGGCAGGGTGCAGTGAGACAGGATGCAGTGAGACAGGGTGCAGTGAGACAGGGTGCAGTGAGACAGGGTGCAGTGAGGCAGGGTGCAGTGAGACAGGATGCAGTGAGACAGGGTGCAGTGAGACAGGGTGCAGTGAGACAGGGTGCAGTGAGACAGGATGCAGTGAGGCAGCTCACCAAGCTTGATCTTCTTCCTCTTATCATCCAGCTTCCTGTTCCTCTGCTCTGCCTGCTGTTTGGCTCGACACACCTGATCATAAGCAGCCTGAACACACACACACACAGCCTCCATCAGGAACAAGGACACAGTGTATGGTGTATGGTGTGTGTGTGCGTGTGCGGTGTGTGTGTGTGTGTGTGTGTGTGCGTAGTACCTTGGCAGCAGCGTCCGTCAGAACCTCCAGAGCCTGAGACAGCTGGTGGAACAGATCAGCTGAGAGGAGAGAAGAGCAGGGATCAGTGACATCACACACACACCATACACTGCACACACACACACACACACTATGCGTGTGGAGGAGGGAAGGAGGTGAGGCGAGGTGAGGCAGGGTGTGTGTGTGTGTGTGTGTGTGTGTGTGTGTGTGTGTGTGTGTGTGTGTGTGCAGAGGCAGGGGTTGTGTGTTCTGCCTGGCATCTCTGTGGTTCTCTGTGGAACGTGGATCTCTGACATAAACAAAGATGTTTCTAAATGAGGTGCCTGGAGTCTCATGAGAGCCCTTTAATCTGATGACCAGCCAGCCAGTCTGACTACCCTGATGACCAGCCAGCCAGTCTGACTACCCTGATGACCAGCCAGCCAGTCTGACTACCCTGATGACCAGCCAGCCAGTCTGACCACCCTGATGACCAGCCAGTCTGACTACCCTGATGACCAGCCAGCCAGTCTGACCACCCTGATGACCAGCCAGTCTGACTACCCTGATGACCAGCCAGCCAGTCTGACCACCCTGATGACCAGCCAGTCTGACCACCCTGATGACCAGCCAGCCAGTCTGACTACCCTGATGACCAGCCAGCCAGTCTGACTACCCTGATGACCAGCCAGCCAGTCTGACCACCCTGATGACCAGCCAGTCTGACCACCCTGATGACCAGCCAGCCAGTCTGACTACCCTGATGACCAGCCAGCCAGTCTGACTACCCTGATGACCAGCCAGCCAGTCTGACCACCCTGATGACCAGCCAGTCTGACTACCCTGATGACCAGCCAGTCAGTCTGACTACCCTGATGACCAGCCAGCCAGTCTGACTACCCTGATGACCAGCCAGCCAGTCTGACTACCCTGATGACCAGCCAGCCAGTCTGACTACCCTGATGACCAGCCAGCCAGTCTGACTACCCTGATGACCAGCCAGTCAGTCTGACTACCCTGATGACCAGCCAGCCAGTCTGACTACCCTGATGACCAGCCAGCCAGTCTGACTACCCTGATGACCAGCCAGTCAGTCTGACTACCCTGATGACCAGCCAGCCAGTCTGACTACCCTGATGACCAGCCAGCCAGTCTGACCACACAGCCTCCACACAGCCCCCACACAGCCTCCACACAGCCTCCACACAGCCTCCACACAGCCTCCACACAGCCTCCATACAGCCTCCACACAGCCTCCACACAGCCTCCATACAGCCTCCACACAGCCCCCACACAGCCTCCACACAGCCTCCACACAGCCTCTACACCCCCAGTGTAAACCCAGCCTCCACAGGCCGGCCTACGCAATCTATCTCCCATTAGAGCCCCCTGAGGAACAGCAGCAGAGCCAAACAGCAGTGTCACGCTAAGCCCTCCCTTCTCACACACACCACACACACACACACACCACACACACACCACACACACACACACGCACACACACACCACACACACACCACACACACACACACGCACACACGCACACACACAGTCCCACCCGCAGTGCACAGCCCCCCCCAGCCCACCCTCTCTCCCCCATGCTGTAACCACCATAACCACACTATACTGTTCTGGCTTCATCCCCTTGCTTAACAGAGTCTGTCTCTGTCTCAGAACCCCACATCCACACCCCCACATCCCCCTGAGCTCCAGACAGGCTGGGTTACCCCACATCCACACCCCCACATCCCTCTCTCACCCCCCTCAGCTCTTGGCTGGGTTACCCCACATGTGAATGAGAGCTCACTGAGATGGGGGGGGGGGGGCGGGGGAACATGACCCCCAACTCACCTCACCCCCCCCCCCTCCCCCCACCTTCTGTGGGCTCTTCCCCTTCTCGCGTGAGGGGAGTAAATCTGTGCATGTGATGAAAAGAGGCTTTCTAGGCATCTCCTGCTCATTTCTGGGAAATTGCCCCCCCCCCTCCTCCTCCCTGCCCCCCTCCTCCTCCTCCCTGCCCCCCCCCTCCTCCTCCCTGCCCCCCTCCCTGCCCCCCCCCTCCTCCTCCCTGCCCCACTCCTCCTCCTCCCTGCCCCCCCCCCTCCTCCTCCCTGCCCCCCCCCCTCCTCCTCCCTGCCCCCCCCCCTCCTCCTCCCTGCCCCACTCCTCCTCCTCCCTGCCCCCCCCCCTCCTCCTCCCTGCCCCCCTCCCTGCCCCCCCCTCCTCCTCCCTGCCCCACTCCTCCTCCTCCCTGCCCCCCCCCCTCCTCCTCCCTGCCCCCCCCCCTCCTCCTCCCTGCCCCACTCCTCCTCCTCCCTGCCCCCCCCCTCCTCCTCCCTGCCCCCCCCCCCTCCTCCTCCCTGCCCCACTCCCTGCCCCCCTCTATTACCCACTCCTTTCCCATTTTCCCTACTTAATCAGGAAGGGTTGGGGGCATCCAGAGACTCCTCAAACCTCAGCAGAACACATGTCTGGGTCGTCTCCGAGCCACTTTATCCTTTACTGGCATTTCCTATTTCTGGCCTGCTAGCAATGCTAGCTGGTGAGCTTGTAGAGAGGTCAGTGGGGTGGGTGTATCAATCAGGGGAGGTGGGAGGGCACCAGGGGAGGTGGGGGGGGGGCACCAGGGGAGGAAGGGGGACCAGGGGAGGAAGGGGGACCAGGAGAGGAAGGGGGACCAGGAGAGGAAGGGGGACCAGGGGAGGAAGGGGGACCAGGAGAGGAAGGGGGACCAGGGGAGGAAGGGGGACCAGGAGAGGAAGGGGGACCAGGGGAGGAAGGGGGACCAGGGGAGGAAGGGGGACCTGGGGAGGAAGGGGGACCAGGAGAGGAAGGGGGACCAGGGGAGGAAGGGGGACCAGGAGAGGAAGGGGGACCAGGGGAGGAAGGGGGACCAGGAGAGGAAGGGGGCCCAGGGGAGGAAGGGGGACCTGGGGAGGAAGGGGGACCAGGGGAGGAAGGGGGACCAGGAGAGGAAGGGGGACCTGGGGAGGAAGGGGGACCAGGAGAGGAAGGGGGACCAGGGGAGGAAGGGGGACCAGAAGAGGAAGGGGGACCTGGGGAGGAAGGGGGACCAGGAGAGGAAGGGGGACCAGGGGAGGAAGGGGGACCAGGAGAGGAAGGGGGACCTGGGGAACCTCCCCTCCTGCCGCTCAGCTCACCTGCTTTGGGGTTGTCTGGGTTCTTGTCTGGATGGCAGCTCAGAGCTTTCTGTCGATACGCCTTCTTGACCTGGAAGAAAAGCAGACATGACACATGTTTATGAACACCACAGGCTTGTTTACATCATAACTTACTTCACCTGCGTAGATCAATCCTGCTATTGTATCTCTGAGGAAACGGACGTCTCTCTGGCAGGATATCACCAGTCCTCTAAGCACATACTGTACCAAAGACTTTGGAATTCTTTATTTTGTTACTCAAAGTCTTGAAATATAACCTATGGTTTGGACCCGTGCCATTTATAACAAGCCAATATCTTGTGGTGATCTGCTCACTTCCATGTCTTTGACTAAGTGATCTGCAGGACTTTCAAACACGTATATTTGAACTGTGTTGCGGTTGGTTCAGCCACATTTTTCGAATCTTTCTTTTCAAAGTGATCAAGCAGCAGAGTTGTTTCACAAGCTCCATCCAGGCACAGCAAGGCCTTCTGGGAGTCAGATATTCTCTCAGAGAATTCCAAGAAGCCAATTTCAAGGGTAATGTGGACAAATGTTGGCAGCAAACACCAGCCTTTATTCAAGCCAAAACAAATGATAAAAAACACAAACAGCTCCATTGTCGATCACAGAATGGGGAGGACGCCATTAATAACTTTGGCCTGGTGCCAGGACATTTTGAGAATACAGGGAAATTATTCTGGAACTTTTCTCTGTACTACTGGAGTCTGAAACAAAGTGATGACCTTAGTTTTGACTCTTGGTTGTTCTGCAGAATGTAAACCAGGATGAGCTGGTCTGTTTCAGGAGGTGTTCCACTGTTCTGCAGAAGGTCCTCTACAGGCTGGAAACCATGACTACCAGGCTGGGTACCATGACTACCAGTTATATGATAGGATCCTTCACAAGGCCAGTTCAGTTGGAAATGTTTGTGTTTGGCAGTGACCGAATCAGTGGCGCCTGCCTCTGACTTCCTAATCATGCTTTCTGACCCTTTGCAGTAGATGGGCTACATTCTGGAATAAACATTATTAAAGCTGGTGGAAGCAGCAGGAACTTGGCAGAGGCAGCATCTTTACAGGCACACTGACACGCAGGGCTGCGGAGGAGAGCCAAGATGAAATATGTACACACCCTCCACCACTGCACCCCCCACCACTGCACCCCCCACCCCTGCACCCTCCACTACTGCACCCTCCACCCCTGCACCCCCCAAACTGAGGAAGCCATTAGATGCCAGTGACTCAAATGAAACCAAGATGGCCGTCACCCAAACGCTGATGTTCCCGTCTGTAAATTCCACAGTCCTGACTCCCTGTCCGTGAAATCAGCCCCCTCTTAAACAAGAGGTGCTGAAGGAAATAACATCCCAGATAATGCTGCAGGCAGCCTGAGGGCTAACACACACCAGGGGAAGCTCAACTTCCAGGAAGACTAAGACGTCAGAGAAAGCGTTTCCATGCTGTGGCTGAACCCATTATCACCACTGATATAGATGAGGCCCACATCACCACTGATCTAGATGAGGCCCATATCACCACGGATCTAGATGAGGCCCATATCACCACGGATCTAGATGAGGCCCACATCACCACGGATCTAGATGAGGCCCACATCACCACGGATCTAGATGAGGCCCACATCACCATGGATCTAGATGAGGCCCACATCACCACAGATCTAGATGAGGCCCATGTCACCACGGATCTAGATGAGGCCCATATCACCATGGATCTAGATGAGGCCCACATCACCACGGATCTAGATGAGGCCCATATCGCCACGGATCTAGATGAGGCCCATATCACCATGGATCTAGATGAGGCCCATATCACCATGGATCTAGATGAGGCCCACATCACCACGGATCTAGATGAGGCCCACGTCACCACGGATCTGAACGAGGGGAAAAGCAACTTCCTCTCTAAAATGAACTACAAGCTGTGCTGAAGCCACAGCAGCTGGAGGTGCTAATCTAATCACATGGATCCACTTCAGCCTCCTGGTACTCAGCCTCTCAGCCTCCCAGCCCAGCAACACTGTCTGCAGGCTCGGTTCTGGTATCTGTCCCGACCATCAGACCTCACACAGTATGGCTCCACAGCCACAACCACCAACTTCCCCATCAAGATCCTTTGGGACGGATGAGACTTAGAAACAATTAAGAAGTAAACTTATTTCCTCATTTTGGCAGCACTTTGTGTTGCTCTTCTGGCATGCAGCTTTTGAAGGGCTGGAAACAATGTAGAGGTTGTTGTGAGGAAACATGTGACTGTGTTGGGAACAGCTAGATGGAAAATAGCTTTAGAGCTGTAAACATTACCAAGGTGGTGGGGGAGTCTTTGCAGAGCTAACAAAAATACACCTGTCTCTATTTATAGAAGCTTAAAAAGTTAAGAAATAAATACTGAAAAATACAACAAGTTCCTTCTTAATCTCTTCCAGATTTTTTAAACTGAAACATGTTATACTATATTATCTGTAAAGAACAAATCTGAAATAAATCAACGATTTTAGTTAACATTAACTAGAAAACTTACAGATAATAGAGTACATTAGAATGTAGCTCAAATATATATAATACATCTATAATGTTGTTCTATAATGTATTATGTTGTTCTATAACGCTGTGTTATAGACTGTGTTCAGACTGTGTTCCTCTAACACAGGGGGGTCCAGTCCTGGTCCTCAGGGGTCGCTGTCCTGAAGGTTTTAGATGTTTCCCTGCTCCAGCACACCTGATTCTAATGCAGGGTTGTTATCCAGCTCTGTGGAGGTGTGCTGGAGGAGGGAAACATCTAAAACCTTCAGGACAGTGGGCCCCTGAGGACCAGGGTTGGAGACCCCTGCTCTAACATCAGTCAGGTTGGACACAGAAACTCTCTCCTCTGGGTTAGTTCAGTATCCTGAGTCAACTGGAATAACCATGTACACACTTATACTGCAGCGCCACCTAGTGATCGTTTCAATGTACTAACATGCTTGTGAATCCACTAGAGAGCTATGAACCGGCAAAGAAACATGATTTTAGCCTGAACTGTCAGCTGGTTAGTTAGAGATTAATAAATCATCCACATAACGAAGTTATTATAAAAAGTTATTATACACTCAGTCCTGATCTGAGCTGTTATACTAGTGGTGATGTTAGGAAGCTAACTGGCTAATATAGCAGCAGGTTCTCACCTCTTTAAGTGTTGCAGAACTGTCGATTCCCAGTAAACCGTATAAATCCATCTTCAATAGATCGGTTGTTGCTTTTTTTCCAGCCATTTTCGTAAAATGTGCACAAACAATATAACCAGCAGGGATCCAGTAATGTTTGTGTGTTTGTTGTGGAAGAAACACAACTAACGTTGTAACCTTTCAACTCGGAAGTGGCGCGTGTTTCCGGTGTCGACAGATCTGGGATTTGTAGTTCTTCATACTTATATTTTGAAAGCTCTGTTGCAGGATTTGTTTTAATTGAGCGGTTGTTTTACTTTCATCTTCGGTTTTGTGCGTTTCTATACTCCTGTGGGCCCACCTGCGTTTCTACCAGCATGTCCTTCAAAGCACTTAAAAAGTTTAAAGATATAACTTTATCCGTGATGCATGGCTTGATACAGGTAAGAACCTCTGGAAGAAAAGGAGCTCAAATTCTGACCTCACCTGACCTGGCAGGTAAACTGGAGACAAACCAGCAGTTTTATTTTGTGGGATGATTATCTTCTTAAATGATAATTTCATATATGACGAAAAGTGGGAGAAAAAAAACTATTTGATCTCAAAGCAGCAGAGAGTAGAAGGCAGCTGATGAAGACTTGGGTAAATCTTCAGTATGAAGTTTCATTTGGACGTCAGGAAGTGAGAGAGGCTTGGGAAGGGAGGCGGGATCTTGAGGATAAACCATCCAGGCGTCTAATGAGGAGCCGCTGTGGCTGACGGGTTTCCTGCAGTCAGGGAGGGACGAACCACTTAGGCAGACTTTAATTAGATTACATAATCATTTAATACGGATGTCGTGCATGGTCATACATTTATATTTGATCTAATCTAATTAAACCTCCACTATTGTGTCACCTAGAGAGATGGGATTTAAATTTTGGGGGGAATAGTGCTCTTTCTATTCCCCTGATGACAGTCTGACCAGAATATGGATTGTAGATAAACTCTGACCTGTGTTCAGTGCACTTCTGATTCCTAGGCAGGATTACCAAAGTAAATGTTTCCATGAGCTTCTCTTCTTAAATTTCGAGAAGAGGGGATACTAAATGTAATCACTGATATAGACCCACACACGTTGTTAAACACTGTGACCAAAGTGTATTATTACCTTACAGAAAAGTTGTAATATCGTTTAAGTGTCGTCTACACGTGACTCCCACGTGACTGTGATGTTTTATTTTGTTATCTTAGAGAAAGTCACATTATCTGACACATCACGACATCTTTAGAAATCGCTGAGTTTGGTCATTCCGGGCAGTAAAGCCAATGAACCTTCATAAGAGGTCCTTTCACTCCACATTCCACACATTCCACACATTCCCGTCCATCAGGCGGACGGTGGGCGGGGATCAGAGGGGCGGGGCTTCCAGCGGTGCCTGTAGTGACGTCACAGGCGCGCAGATGAGCGGACCTCATCCCCATCCTGCTGGAACATACATGCACCATCCTGCTGGAACATACATGCACCATCCTGCTGGAACATACATGCATCTTGGATGCTGCTCTAGTAGCGCTGTACTGAGGCGGTAGGAGGGAGTGTGTCAGGAGAGGTGACCTCAACACGAGCAGAGGATTCTTCAGGTTATTTATGGAATAAGACAAGGTAGGATGAACCTCCACTGAAAACGAGGTTTTGGGAGGGAATTATTTATAACTTAATACCATATGCAATTAAAGGTATATGTAATATAATATAACTGGATGAAAATAAGATGAAGTCTGTACAGTTTGTTATTCAAATTTACAGTTTTTTTTTGTTATAAGAAAATGTAAAACCGATCCAAGCTCAAATAGCCTGCAGACACCCCGCTATAGACGAGAGTCCTTCAGGAACACACGGATACAGAGGAGAATATAAAATCTGCTCTGGGGCATTAAAACGTTTTTATCCTCCATTGGGTAAACTGACAGTTAAGATCTGTGATCTGGAATGAAACTCTGTAGTAGTGATCCACTAGTGATCCACCTGTGTCTAAAACATATTAATCCAACTGTTTAAATACGGCTAATGGTTTTAATCCTGTTTAATGCTTTGGGGTTCACACAGTGACCATAACAAGGATGTAAGATAGTACTCAGATTTTATGAATCTTCTGAAATAACCTTCCAGACACCCTGTGCCTTTCTCAGGACGTTAGGAGGGTAAAGGTAGGCTACTGTGTTGAACAGCTGCTGCAGGCAGCACTGACACCCATCATCATACCAGCAGGGGAAATGATTCCCACATGTAGAATACTGTGTCACCAAGACATGGCTGCAGGTTTAATGAAATCTGAACCAGCTGAGCTTCTCTTCACTGTGTGAAGACTCAAGCATCCAGTCTGACTGTACCAGAGAGACACAGAGACTGATCAAGCACCATGACCCAACAGGAAGGGTTATAAACTACAGTAGACCAGGGCAGGGCTCAGGGCAGGGCTCAGGGCAGGGTGTGGCAGTCTGTGTTGCTGTGGTTTCTGGTCCTGTGGTCTCTGGTCCTGTGGTCTCTGGTCCTGTGGTCTCTGGTCCTGTGGTCCCACTGTCCTTCCTGCTGTCTGATAACAGTCTGCATTCCACAGAAAAGACAACAAACAGTTTTGAAAATAATCCAACAAACAGATGATTTAGCTTCATGGGACCAAACATTCCTCTCCCTGCTGTTTCCTCCTTTGTGGGTTAACTCATATCAGCGTTATTAGTTTACTAACACAAGTCTGCATTTGGGAGACTAGGAATGCTGATCTTGATAAGAACCTGACAGAATCCTTAACGCAAAGCAGCCCCAGCAGCAGCTGACAGTCTGCTACCTGAGCTCACCTGAGCTCACCTGGCAGGTTACCTGTGACAAGCTGGACCTGTCTTCAGAAGGTGTTGTACAGGGAGCAGGGGTGCAGGCAGCGTCCCATGAGAGCTGGAGGGGGGCTGGCTGGGGAGGCGGAGCCTGTGTGGGTGTGTGGGAGCTGTGCTGCAGATCAAGATGTTATCAGCCAGAGTTAAGACATGTAGACAGAAGAAACACCTGAAAACAAAGAGAAAAGTATGTTTGTAAAAGTACCTTAGTAAAAGTCTAACTCTGGAGGTGACCTGTGGTCCAGGTTGGTAGGCAGTGTTAGCAGCATGCAGGGGAAATTAAACTTGCCTCCCTTTCCTTCCACACAGCAGCTGATCCTGGCTGTAAAGTCCTGCTTTGCTTATCTCAAACTCACAGTGGCAGCTATTCTGGGTCAGAACAGGCGTTCGAGACAATCACAAGTCCAGGAAGTGTGAGAGTGACAAGGGGAAGTCATGATGGTGACATTATCTGCTGCTTAATAACAAGTTCATGGAGTTTCATTAGTCTGTTCAGTTTCTAGACATTGTTATTGTGATGGTATAAAGTCAAATCATGGTCAAAAACACAAGCAGCATTGTCAGAAACCTCCCATTCTGCAGCCAATGAGAAGACCTCATTGAAGAGGACTGAGGCCTATTGTGAAAGGGTATTGTCTGTCATTGTCTGGCTGCCACGGCAACACTCACTCATGGCAACAGGAGTCAGGAGGACTGAGGGGCTGGTGGGGCTGAAGGAGACAGATGTCCTGTTGAAGGAGGTGCTGGTTTTGAAAGCTCTGTGTGTTGGAGGGACAGGATGTTCTCCATGTCACCTGCCTGTTGAGTGAGACTCAAGTACATCGAAATCCAACTTGTAGACTGTTACAAAGGTTCATCTCAGGCCTGCAGTTCTGTTCACATGATGTGATATGTAGCATGTTAGCCTCTCCAGCCTTGTATGCTGTTGACTTCCTGGCTGAACTTCCACATCTCAGTTTTCAAAAGATGTTTTTCCCTTTTTTAGCCTGAATGCCTGCGTTGTTATTTCTGTCTGGGCGGGACATCAGCTGTGGGTTCTGAAGGTGGAGTTAGTCCATGGTGGCTCAAATGTGTTCATTTGTGTCAATACCAGGTTGTGCTCAAGGATAAACAGATGAAGCTACTGAAAGAGTCATTTATCCTCAGCTGTGGTTTTAGACCAGAGATTGTCCAGGTCACCCGTTCAGCTGTGATTATTCCAGGGAGGAAAGGTACAGTCAGTGGATTTGAACGTTGAAAACAGCCTCCATCCAGCAGAGTGGATGATCAACGCCACAATAGAGACTAATGCTATCGTTAGCTTGTCTTTGTACTCTGTTCTGATTAGCTGACAGGCAGGATGTTTCTGTTCAGGCAGGATTAAGTTTGGATGTTTGGCAGCAGTGATGACTGACTTGCTGACACATCTTCCTGTCCCTCAGTAAGCTGAGCTGTCAGTCATCCTGAACATGCGTCTCTTCTGAGAAACGTCTGCATCCTTTAGCCCAGATAACTAGAGAACTATTCTCAGATGAACTTATTTTAATCATGTTAAGAAACCAGGACATGTTTGACCACTTGCAGAACAAACTCCTCCAGTCTCCTCCCCCAGACTGACCCTGTCCCCTCCCCCAGACTGACCCTGTGTCCTCCCCCAGACTGACCCTGTCCCCTCCCCCAGACTGACCCTGTGTCCTCCCCCAGACTGACCCTGTCCCCTCCCCCAGACTGACCCTGTGTCCTCCCCCAGACTGACCCTGTCTCCTCCACAGTCTAGCACCACCAGGATGTCTGTGCGTTCGGATGGTAAGAAGAAGTGGGCTGCTGTTCGGGGTCGTCTGGGTTCCTCCCAGGACTCAGACACGCCCCCAGAGGCCAACCTGGAGAGCGCCGACCCGGAACTGTGCATCCGGCTGCTGCAGGTTCCCACCGTGGTCAACTACTCTGGGCTGAAGCGTCGCCTGGAGGGCAGCGACCAGGTCTGGATGGTTCAGTTCCTGGAGCTGAGCGGTCTGGACCTGCTGCTGGAAGCCCTGGACCGGCTCTCTGGGCGGGGCTGTTCACGCATCGCTGACGCCCTCCTCCAGCTCACCTGTGTCTGCTGTGTACGCGCCATCATGAACTCCTCAGCTGGGATCCACTTCATCGTGGAGAACGAGGGCTACATCCGCAAGCTGTCCCAAGGTGAGTCTGCTGGATCACAGGTGTGCTGGATCACAGGTGTGCTGGATCACAGGTGGGTCTGCTGGATCACAGGTGGGTCTGCTGGATCACAGGTGTGCTGGATCACAGGTGGGTCTGCTGGATCACAGGTGGGTCTGCTGGATCACAGGTGTGCTGGATCACAGGTGGGTCTGCTGGATCACAGGTGGGTCTGCTGGATCACAGGTGGGTCTGCTGGATCACAGGTGGGTCTGCTGGATCACAGGTGGGTCTGCTGGATCACAGGTGGGTCTGCTGGATCACAGGTCTGCTGGATCACAGGTGAACTGGATCACAGGTGTGCTGGATCACAGGTGGGTCTGCTGGATCACAGGTGTGCTGGATCACAGGTGGGTCTGCTGGATCACAGGTGGGTCTGCTGGATCACAGGTCTGCTGGATCACAGGTGAACTGGATCACAGGTGTGCTGGATCACAGGTGGGTCTGCTGGATCACAGGTGTGCTGGATCACAGGTGAACTGGATCACAGGTGTGCTGGATCGCAGGTGAACTGGATCACAGGTGAACTGGATCACAGGTGAACTGGATCACAGGTGTGCTGGATCACAGGTGTGCTG
Organism: Neosalanx taihuensis; assembly: GCA_030340665.1. Taxonomy (NCBI): domain Eukaryota; kingdom Metazoa; phylum Chordata; class Actinopteri; order Osmeriformes; family Salangidae; genus Neosalanx; species Neosalanx taihuensis. The sequence continues at coordinate 15,685,162 of CM059296.1, read as the reverse complement.
GATCACAGGTGGGTCTGCTGGATCACAGGTGTGCTGGATCACAGGTGAACTGGATCGCAGGTGAACTGGATCACAGGTGTGCTGGATCACAGGTGTGCTGGATCACAGGTGAACTGGATCACAGGTGGGTCTGCTGGATCACAGGTGTGCTGGATCACAGGTGAACTGGATCGCAGGTGTGCTGGATCACAGGTGGGTCTGCTGGATCACAGGTGTGCTGGATCACAGGTGTGCTGGATCACAGGTGGGTCTGCTGGATCGCAGGTGAACTGGATCACAGGTGAACTGGATCACAGGTGTGCTGGATCACAGGTGGGTCTGCTGGATCGCAGGTGAACTGGATCACAGGTGTGCTGGATCACAGGTGTGCTGGATCACAGGTGGGTCTGCTGGATCACAGGTGTGCTGTATTGCAGGTGAACTGGATCACAGGTGAACTGGATCACAGGTGTGCTGGATCACAGGTGGGTCTGCTGGATCGCAGGTGAACTGGATCACAGGTGTGCTGGATCACAGGTCTGCTGGATCACAGGTGGGTCTGCTGGATCACAGGTGAACTGGATCACAGGTGTGCTGGATCACAGGTGGGTCTGCTGGATCACAGGTGAACTGGATCACAGGTGTGCTGGATCGCAGGTGAACTGGATCACAGGTGAACTGGATCACAGGTGAACTGGATCACAGGTGTGCTGGATCACAGGTGAACTGGATCACAGGTGTGCTGGATCACAGGTGAACTGGATCACAGGTGTGCTGGATCACAGGTGAACTGGATCACAGGTGTGCTGGATCACAGGTGGGTCTGCTGGATCACAGGTGTGCTGGATCACAGGTGTGCTGTATTGCAGGTGAACTGGATCACAGACACATACAGGAACTGAATCAACTGTGATGGGGATCCCAAAGAAAGAAAGTCTCTCCAGAGTGAGGCAGTCAGAGTGTTCACATGGTGTTTAATGTTGTAGCAGCACATTAGCAACACATTGCTAACCTAGAGCACTTATACTGGTACAACTCTGGTAGGGTTAGCGTTAGCACTAGACAACAGAGTGACTCACATCCTAAGTTATTGATTTGGACTGGAGCCTCAGTGTTTGGGGTCTTAATGGGGATGGGGGGGTGGTGGTGGGGGGGGGGGGACATTCTCAGTGTACAGACAGTCACATCTACTTATCTAAACCAAGGAGCAAAGTCCATGTTATTTACTGTGACCCAGAGAGTCCTTGAGACGCTGTGATCAGAGGCAGACACAGAGAGACTTCAAAGACATGAGGACCAGTATTAAAGAAGTTCCTCCATGTTCCCCAGCTCTGGACACCTCCAACACCATGGTGAAGAAGCAGGTGTTTGAGCTGCTGGCAGTCCTCAGTATGTTCTCGTCAGACGGACACCGTTTGGCCCTTGATGCCCTGGATCACTACAAGGTAAGGCTGTCTGGAGCCTCCTCTGAGCACCTGGAGGTGAAATGCCTCTGGACTTTTCAGAAAGACGCTGGCGTTGTTGCTTCTTTTCAGCAAGTTACTCTGCTGTCTGAGTGGATAAAACTCCAGATAATGATGTTAAAACAGCATATATGTTAGACAAGAATATACAGTAAATATTGTTAATATTAACTGGTTGTTGGAGCAGGAGAAATAGCTACTCAGCACTAGCTTTACTGTCTGAGGAGAAATCATACCAAGTCACACACGGTCCTAACATGCTTACTGGTGATTTAAACTGCATGATGTTTGAACACTATAATGAAAAACATGTAATTGAATCACAGATGCTGGGGGGGAACTTATGTTTACCTTGCAGTCCATCTCCCCCTAGTGTAGACACACAGTACTGCAGTGGTCAGACTCGCCGTAGTCATGATGATGTTGAGGATGAGAACATGAGAGCTGCTTGTTTTTGTCCTGCAGGGTGTGAAGACTCAGCAGTACCGCTTCAGTGTGATCATGAACGAGCTGCAGTCTACAGATAACGTCCCCTACATGGTCACCCTGCTCAGCGTTATAAACTCTCTGATCTTCGGCACTGAAGACCTCCGGCAGAGAGACAAGATGCGCAGGGAGTTCATAGGTAGGGGTCAGGGGTCAGGGTTCACTCCCCCCCCCCTGCGAGCTGCTCAATAATCCTTTATGTTTCATTTTTATTAATGTATTAATATACCGTGAGGTCCAATAATTAGCATAGGGAACTCTTTATTTATGTCAGGGTCCAGATTTGTTAACTTGAAGTGTTTTTAAACAGGAGTATGTGTCCTTTACTGGAGGATGTGTGGGGTTCTAACAGACAGATGAGGGACTGGAGCAGGAATACAGGCCGTCCACAGAGCTCTGTCACCAGGGGCTGATAATTATAACCCTGTCCCAGATCTCATCAAACTCTCTGCTTACCGGAGCTGTTTCTTGAGATAGAAATAATTATCCTGCACTGTCATTCCTGCACTGTTTATTGTTGAGATTCATAAAAAAAAACAAAAAAAAAAACAACATGTCTTTATAAAGACCTTTTAGTTCCGATTTGGAAATTGTTTTCGCAAAAGGTTAAAAATATTCCGTATAGAAACAATATTTTAGATAAAGGTTTTGACTTGAGTAAATGAACATGCTTGTGCCAGCAGACAGCCTGGTTACCTGCAGCTGCTCTGCTGTGATTGGTTGATTGGGTTAACAGCCCAGGTGAACTCACCTGCAGAGTGTTTCCACCTTTCCTACAACTAAAAGCAGAATCTATGAGCGATTTACATTTTCAGCATAAAACTGTAGACTTCTGGAAACGTGCCTCGCCAACAATTTCAGATTTAATTTGGCGTGTTTGATTATTTTCCAGGATTGAAGTTACTTGATGTGCTTCCAAAACTAAGGTGAGTTTCTGGATCCTTAATCTTCAGTATTTAATACAGATAATGGTGCGTTTTGAATTCAATTATTTGGCGTTTCTGAACGTTGTTTCACCTGCACAGAAGTTGCGTGCTTCTTTTGACAAAGTAATAGTTTGTGATGTTAGCTGGAGTGAGCAGCTGGCCTTGTGTTCAGTAGTGACAGACTGAGCTGTGTTTCATAGGGAGCAGGATGATGAAGACTTGATCATTCAGTGTGACTCATTCGAGGAGGTGATGGCTGAGGATGAGGAAGAGTTAATGAGGCTGTACGGAGGAATAGACATGAGCAATCACCAGGAGGTGTTCAGCACGCTCTTCAACAAGGTTAGACACACACACACACACCCACACACACACACACACACACACACACACACACACACACTGTGCCATATGTCTAGGCTGATGCTGTCATCATTGTGTTTCTAAATACTATCAACTGCAAGATGGATTTGACCTCCTGTCACAGGAGTTAGCTGTCCTGTTTGTATTGAGTAGGAAGTGCATGTGGAGATAAAGTGCTTCTCCAGTTTACAGACAGCGTGCTTGTGTGTTCTGTGTGTTCTCTGTGTGATGTGTGAGTTCTGCATGTGATGTGTGTGTTCTGTGTATGATGTGTGTGTGTTCAGGTTAGCCTCTCTCCAGCCTCCCTCCAGCTGTTGTCCATCCTGCAGGCTCTGCTCTTGCTGAGTTCAGACAGGGCTGACCTGTGGCAGGCTCTGGAGGTCCTCACTAACAGAGCCATCCTGCTGGGCCAGGAGGGTGAGTCCCCCCAGCCTCCACCTCCATCATCTCTGCCTCCCCACCTCAGATACAGGCCTGTGATGAGATGTTGTTCTGGTCCTGTTCTCCAGGTCAGGTACAGACCTGTGAGAAGGTCTTGCAGCGGCTCACATTCTCTAAGAGTCGAGCCCCAGACTGCACTGCTGTGGACGGACAGCAGGTCCAGCAGGTCTGCAGGGTGGACAAGGCCGTCCAGACGGAGCTGGCAGGTGATGACCTAGTCAGGCTGACCAGCAGCTCTGCTGTGCCTGTTGCTGCCACCACCCAGGCCACGCCCTGCAGAGAGAACCCACCTCCTCCACCCCCTCCCCCTCTGCCATCCTGTACTATGGGGCCTCCCCCACCCCCACCTCCTCCCCCTCTTCCCCCTCACCTAGGAAGAGGAGGGCACCCTCCACCTCCTCCCCCACTACCAGGGATGGCACCCCCTCCTCCTCCCCCACTACCAGGAATGGCGCCTCCCCCTCCCCCTCCTCCACCAGGACCTGGAGGAGGGGGACCCCCACCGCCCCCTCCCCCACCTGGTTCCTCTGGTGTGGTGGTGGCCCAGTGCAGCCAGTCCCTGGGGGGCCCCCCAGTCCAGCCCCCTCAGACGGGCCGCTGCCCCACCCTGAGGATGAAGAAGCTCAACTGGCAGAAACTCCGAGCCGTCACCGGTGAGAGGAGCAGTGCTGTCTTATGTCTCTCTCTCTCTCTGTCTGTCTCTCTCTCTCTCTCTTCCTCCATCTCTTCCACCATCTCTCTCGCTACCCTCATCTCTCACACTTTCTCTCTGCTCTCTCTCTTTCTCTCTCTCTCTCTCTCTCTCTCTGTCTCTGTCTCTCTCCCTCCATCTCTATCTCGCTACCCTTATCTCTCTCACACTTTCCCTCCCTCCTCCCTCTCACCTCCCCCCAGATGGTCACTCCATGTGGGCCTCTGCTCAGACTGACGCCCCCCGGGAGCCTGATTACAGCAGCATCGAGCAGCTGTTCTGCCTTCCTGTGGCCGAACACAAAGACAAGAACACAGCTGCTCCTGCCAAGAAGGAGCCTAAAGAGGTGAGCGCTCTGCTGACCAATCACTTCAGGCGCTCTGCTGACCAATCACTTCAGGCGCTCTGCTGACCAATCACTTCAGACGCTCTCTCACAGCAGTAGACACACTCAGCAACACTCAGCCAGAAAGGAACAAACCAACACTTTCTGTTTCTCACCTGCAGATCTCGTTTATTGACGCGAAGAAAAACCTGAATTTGAACATATTTCTGAAGCAGTTCAGATGGTACGTATGTCAGATACGTTTGAAGTTACCTTTGAAGGCTAAGCTGGTTTCTGTGATTCTGAATGAGAGGGATTTCTTGTTCTGCTCCGTCCAGCTCTCACCTGGATTTTGTAGCTCTGGTTCAGAACGGGGACCGGACCAGGTTTGATGTGGAGGTCCTGAAGCAGCTCCTTAAACTGCTGCCAGAGAAACATGAGGTCTGTACCCAGCGAGGTCTGTACAGAGTGCATCACCTATGGAGGGAACAGTAACACAGGACGCATTACCAAAGCATCTCTGTTCTGCCTGTAGATCGAGAACTTGAAGTCCTTCCAGGGAGAGAAAGACAAGCTTGCCAGTGTGGACAGTTTCTACCTCTCACTGCTGGCTGTGCCCTGGTAAAGCCCTGTCTGTCTACCACACTGCATCACTGTGCATCACACAGTACCTCTATCACACAGTTCCTTTTTCTTGGGCATGTTTATTACTGCTCCTCATCCCTCCTCCCTCCCTCCCTCCCTCCCTCCCTCCCTCCCTCCCTCCCTCCCTCCCTCCCTCCCTCCCTCCCTCCCTCCCTCCCTCCCTCCCTCCCTCCCTCCCTCCCTCCCTCCCTCCCTCCCTCCCTCCCTCCCTCCCTCCCTCCCTCAGTTATCAGTTGAGGATTGAGTGCATGTTGCTGTGTGAGGAGACAGCATCTGTGCTGGACATGCTCAGACCCAAGGCAGAGCTGGTGGATCAGGCCTGTCTGTGTAAGTAACACACCCTCCCTCTAGAAACACCCTCCCTCTAGAAACACCCTCCCTCTCTAGAAACACCCTCCCTCTCTAGAAACACCCTGCCAGTGTAGAAACACCCTCCCTCCCTCTAGAAACACCCTCCCTCTCTAGAAACACCCTGCCAGTGTAGAAACACCCTCCCTCTCTAGAAACACCCTCCCTCTCTAGAAACACCCTCCCTCTCTAGAAACACCCTCCCTCTCTCTAGAAACACCCTGCCAGTGTAGAAACACCCTCCCTCTCTAGAAACACCCTCCCTCTCTAGAAACACCCTGCCAGTGTAGAAACACCCTCCCTCCCTCTAGAAACACCCTGCCAGTGTAGAAACACCCTCCCTCCCTCTAGAAACACCCTCCCTCTCTAGAAACACCCTGCCAGTGTAGAAACACCCTCCCTCTCTAGAAACACCCTCCCTCTCTAGAAACACCCTCCCTCTCTCTAGAAACACCCTGCCAGTGTAGAAACACCCTCCCTCTCTAGAAACACCCTCCCTCTCTAGAAACACCCTGCCAGTGTAGAAACACCCTCCCTCCCTCTAGAAACACCCTGCCAGTGTACAAACACCCTCCCTCTCTCTAGAAACACCCTGCCAGTGTAGAAACACCCTCCCTCTCTAGAAACACCCTCCCTCTCTAGAAACACCCTCCCTCTCTAGAAACACCCTCCCTCTAGAAACACCCTCCCTCTCTAGAAACACCCTCCCTCTCTCTAGAAACACCCTCCCTCTCTAGAAACACCCTCCCTCTCTCTAGAAACACCCTCCCTCTCTCTAGAAACACCCTCCCTCTCTAGAAACACCCTCCCTCTCTAGAAACACCCTCCCTCTCTCTAGAAACACCCTCCCTCTCTAGACAGGCATCAGCCATCTCCCTGGAACAGGGAGGAGCAGGATGAACCACCCACACTGACACCCACAGTGGCATATCAACGATTACACTCAGAATGTCCTCCTTCCACATCAAGGCGACCATCTCACTCAGAGCCTAGTGATGGTTTAGATTAGGGGTGTTTTCAAAAGGAGAGGTGTTTCGATAAGTCGTCTGTGTGTTTCCTCAGGCCTCAGAGACAGCACTCTGCTGCCCAGCTTCTGCAGACTTATCCTCCACGTGGGAAACTTCCTCAACTATGTAAGAACATTCTGGAAGAACATTCTGCTGGGGGGGGGGGGCGGGGTGAACCAGCGTCTTTCTGTGACTTCCTGTTGTTGTTGTTGACGTCTTCCAGGGGAGCCACACGGGGAACGCAGAGGGCTTCAGGATCAGCTCCCTGCTCAAGCTGACAGAGACCAAGGCCAACAAGAGCCGCATCACTCTGCTGCATCACATCCTGGAGGTACGCCCCCTGCTGGGCATTCTGCAGTCTGAGGACGCCCCCTGCTGGGCGCTCTGCAGTCTGAGGACGCCCCCTGCTGGGCGCTCTGCAGTCTGAGGACGCCCCCTGCTGGGACCTCTGCAGTCTGAGGTCGCCCCCTGCTGGGACCTCTGCAGTCTGAGGACGCCCCCTGCTGGGACCTCTGCAGTCTGAGGACGCCCCCTGCTGGGCGCTCTGCAGTCTGAGGACGCCCCCTGCTGGGCGCTCTGCAGTCTGAGGACGCCCCCTGCTGGGCGCTCTGCAGTCTGAGGACGCCCCCTGCTGGGCGCTCTGCAGTCTGAGGACGCCCCCTGCTGGGCGCTCTGCAGTCTGAGGACGCCCCCTGCTGGGCGCTCTGCAGTCTGAGGACGCCCCCTGCTGGGACCTCCGCAGTCTGAGGACGCCCCCTGCTGGACGCGCTGCAGTCTGAGGACGCCCCCTGCTGGACGCGCTGCAGTCTGAGGACGCCCCCTGCTGGGCGCTCTGCAGTCTGGGGAGGGATTTACCTCAGAGGTGGTCAGAGATCAGGGGTGTCCCATCCTGGTCCTCAGGGGCCACTGTCCTGAAGGTTTTAGATGTTTCCCTGTTCCAGCACATCTGATTCTAATGAAGGGTCGTTATAATAGCTTGATAAATATGTTGGTCTGGATTCAAGTGTCTGCTAAATCTATAAATTTCCTCTTATTATTGTTGTTGTTTGACTTTATTTCATGATGGTTTGTTGTCTAGTGTTGACTAAGTCATGTGTGTCACAGGAAGCAGAGCTGAACCATCCAGAGCTGCTGCAACTGCCGGAGGATATAGAAGTGTGTGAGAAAGCAGCAGGGTAAGAGTCCACAGCTGAAGGGCCTCACTGCAGCCACAGCTGAAGGGCCTCACTGCGGCCACAGCTGAAGGGCCTCACAGCAGCCACAGCTGAAGGGCCTCACTGCGGCCACAGCTGAAGGGCCTCACAGCAGCCACAGCTGAAGGGCCTCACAGCAGCCACAGCTGAAGGGCCTCACAGCAGCCACAGCTGAAGGGCCTCACAGCAGCCTCAGCTGAAGGGCCTCACTGCAGCCACATCTCCCCTGGCCTCTGCAGAAACCTACAGCAGCTCAGAAACATCAGGTAGATGTTCTTTGTCCTTCAGGGTCAACCTGGAGTCCATCCAGGCTGAAGCCAGCGCTTTACTGAAACGTCTGCGAGCTGCAGTCACTAAAGTGTCCAAGTCTCCGGAGGACGTCAAGGAGCTGTATGCTGAAACCATCGAGGTAAGAAGACACACGTTCTAGAGCTTGATGAGGCAGCTGGCTGGTCTTTGAGGCATCGGGAAAAGAATAAAGGGATGGATTTGTTCTGGTGGATGAATGTGAGTATCTTGTTGATGTTTCCCCTCCCTCAGGAAAATGTGAAGGCCTGCACACATCTGGAGGAGCGTTTTTCAGAGATCAACAAGAAGAAAGCTGAGTTGGCTCTTTATCTGTGTGAAGATGCTGGTCAGCTCTCACTGGAGGAGCTGTTTGGAACCATCAAGACCTTCCGAGGCCTCTTCATCAAAGCTCTGAAGGTTAGAGGACCCACCATGTTGGATTTGAAATAAGTCACCAATCTTCTCCATTTTTCAGTTGAATTATTTTAGTGATGGATGAAGGAGGGATTTCCCACAGGATCGTTCACAGCTGCCATCTTATCAAAAGATGGAGATGTTTCATGGACGTTTTCAAGAATGTGTTCCTGCCCACAGGAGAACAAGATGAGGAAGGAACAGGCTGCCAAGGTGGAGAAGAGGAAGCAGCAGCTGGCAGAGGAAGAGTCCAAGAGGCAGAAGGGAGAAAATGGAAAGATCAGTGAGTTTTTATCTACGTTCTGTTATATCTCACCAATCCTTCACATAGGTGAGATATTAACACACCTGTCTGTCTGTATCTCCCTCTTTCACCCTCTTTCACCCTCATTCACACCTATCCTTCTCTCTCTCTCTTTCTCTCTCTCTCCCGCTCTCGCTCTCTCTTCTCTCTCTTTATTTCTCTCTCTCTCTCTCTCTCTCTCTCTCTCTCTCTCTCTCTCTCTCTCCTCTCCCCTTTCTTCTCCCTCACATCTCTCCTCCTCCTCTGTCCTTCACACCTCCTCTCTCTCCTCTCCCCTTTCTTCTCCCTCACATCTCTCCTCCTCTGTCCTTCACACCTCCTCTCTCTCCTCTCCCCTTTCTTCTCCCTCACACCTCTCCTCCTCCTCTGTCCTTCACACCTCCTCTCTCTCTCTCCTCTCTCCCTCTTTTCTCCCTACAGTCAGAAGGGTTCCTCTGGTGCAGGATGATGGCTGCATCGTTGACCATCTCCTAGCTGACATCAGGAAAGGCTTCACCCTCAGGAAAACACGGCCCAGGTGCGAAAAGGAAAGCCCTTCCTGTAGTGACAGTCTTAGGGAAAACGGCCTACCTGGTAAGGACCTGACCTGACCCCTGACCCCTGACCCCCCAGCCCTGCTTACGCCTGCATAACCAGGCTTCGCAGCTTCCCCATGTTCACACACTTACTTTCCTGCTGCCCCCCCCCACTAACCTGCGCCTCCACTACCCATCAGTCTAAAGAAATATGAATTATCATTATAATGTGGAATTAGGATTGCAAACCAAAAAAAGTGATTTGGAACACTGTTAAACTTGACTGTATTTTCTGTGGTAACAACTGAACTCATCTTTCTTGTCAGGACCTTGTGTCTCACCTGTAGAAAGTTCCAGATCATGTCTCGTAGAAAGCTCCACCAGTCACCTAAAGCCTCCACCCAAGGAGCAAGCGTCCGGCGGAGGAGTGGACGGCGGACCTCCCAGCACCACAGGCCCAGCCTCACCTCTGACCGCACCATCAGAGGGACATGCTGTGTCTTCCGACAGTCCCCGGAAACACCCATCTGCACCCCAGAGCAGTCCCCAACACGAGCACCTCTCATCTGCCAGCAGTCCTCCAGCTCCTCCTGAACTCCAGGCGACAGGAGCCTCTCAGCCAAGCCTCTCCGCCAGCACCACACCTGAGGTGGGATTCAGGAAGAGCAGACCAGCCCCTGGACTCCTGGACTTGGCTGGAGTTAACCTGGAGAGGCGTAGAGGTCTGGGGGATCAGATCAGTGGGACAAGGGGAGCTGCAGATGTAGACACAGAGGGTGGAGGTGAGGGGAAGGACACAGAGGGTGGAGGTGAGGGGAAGGAGACAGAGGGTGGAGGTGAGGGGAAGGACACAGAGGGTGGAGGTGAGGGGAAGGAGACAGAGGGTGGAGGTGAGGGGAAGGACACAGAGGGTGGAGGTGAGGGGAAGGAGACAGAGGGTGGAGGTGAGGGGAAGGAGACAGAGGGTGGAGGTGAGGGGAAGGACACAGAGGGTGGAGGTGAGGGGAAGGACACAGAGGGTGGAGGTGAGGGGAAGGAGACAGAGGGTGGAGGTGAGGGGAAGGAGACAGAGGGTGGAGGTGAGCATGGGAGGATGGTGGAGGAATCTTCTGTGAGGGAGAAGAAGGACTGCAGAACAGATGAAGAGCTGGATCAGGACAGACACAAGGACTCTGACAGGAAGGAGCTCTGTCACAGTGTGGAGGAGTGCATCATGGGATACGAGGTTCTGGAGGAGACGGAGTTGGATGATTTGTTTTTGTCCGTTTCGGAGGCAGTGCCAGCGTCTGCATCCTCCCAGCTTCTCAAACCTCCAGCCCAGCAGCAGAAACTGCTGCAGAGGAAGAAGAATAAAAAGAAAAGTCACGAAGGTAATTTATTATGTCACTCTAATAAAGATGAAGCATTAAATGGTGGTCTGTTCAAGTGCTTCAGAAGAGGACTGTTCCCCGTCAGTTGTGTCATTGTTTTATTGCGTTATACGTTGTATACAGAGTTTATATATTTTTAAGATTTGGAAGATGTCCTCTTTTTTTTCTGCTTTTTTCATCTTGAGTTTGAATTTATTCATTTTTTGGGGGGCTGGTTTTTAAGTTATCTTTGAGTCCTTTTTATTTCCACATCCATGATTCTTTTCCTGATCATCAGTGTGTCTCCATGTTTCCCCTTTGACCTTCTGAAACACAAGGTAACTCTGGGAGCCGTAAGACAGTGTGTGTGTTACAGTGAGGTAGGTTCACCTCCCATCATGGGCTCAGACTAACAGGACAAGCTGCTACTTGGGGAAAATAATCATTCCATAACCGCTAAACATTCGCAAAAAAAGCTAACGTGTGAATTGTGATCATTTTCCCGGGTGAATGTGTGTCCATGTATTCCACAGGATCATTCTAGAATCTGAAAGGATGTTTTGACGCATTATTTTGGGAAAACCGTCCTTGTGTGGATGATTAATTTAAACAGTCAACGTAAACAATCAACTCTTAATTGTGAAGGTTTGAAAACGTCAGTATTGTCTGTTATTTTTATTTTATTTACGTTTCTGTGTCTCCAAACCCATTTGTTTTAAAGACACACCGCAATTAGTAAAATTATGTTTTTATTTACTAACATTACTAGGTTTACCGTTCTGCTTCTGCTTAAAAAAACTGAGATTAAAAAATACAACTGAGCTAATTACACTGACAAGTTCATAAACTTAATTATATCATACAGAATATGGCCCTTCTCCTCCTAACACTTGTCCATAAACATCTTAACGGTTTGAATTATTAAATCAGTTTAATGAGCTTCTCTGCTTCTTCACCTGCAGGAGAGTCTGGAAAGAGGAAGAGCAGAGGGAAGAGGAGGAACTGAGGACCGACCTCCACAGACCTCCACAGACCTCAGCAGCTTCTGGAGGACTATAAATATAGACGAAATTGCACCAAAAGACTGCTGTGGAAAAAACAATACAGAAATGCCTTATTTTGAGAATTTATATAACAAAAAAGCTGAATACTGGAGGAGACTCCTTGTTCCACTGTGGACACATGAAAAAACCTGGTCTCTGATATATGCACCTGTATTAAACTACTCTGTAAATAAGTGTATTAGAAATATTAATAAGAAAATATTCATTTTACCTTTTTATGTAATTATTTTCTATGTGACTTTGTTAAATGATCTTTCTAGAGATATAAGGAACATTGTGTTTACCTAATAGTAAATACGGCCTGTCTTGTCTTTGTAACGGTTAAATAAGCAAATGCATTTTCCAAATAGTTGCCTATTTGTATGATTGTCAGAAAATACTTTATCATAAAACTTATTTAATAAAGATTGATGTTCCATGCTGTATTATGGCATGGTTTAGGGGGGCACAACATAATAAAAAATTTACTTATTAAATGTCACAATGTCAGTAGTATTTAGAGACCACATTTGCATTTATAGTTTTTTTAAATCCAATTTTATTGAAAGAGGGAAAACAACTGAGATTCTTCGCAAATGAACGTTACATAACAAACAGAATTATTATTAGGGCGTTGGTGAGCGGTTATTCCTTATTATATTCCTTAAAAAAAACGTTTCTATGTTTAAGTGTCTATATATCTTTATCTTAGACATCTTTATGATCTTTATATATCTTTGAAACTCTCGTAAGAAATAAAAGGCCAAGAGAGCTCGAGCCCGTGGCGCCTCGCGTGCGTCTTGGTGACATCACGCGCCAGTGAAGTTCCTGCTCGAGCCCTGCAGCTGCATCAGTCCGCAGGCAGACAGGGTGCAGACATCATGTCGTTCAGCTGGTCAGCTAAAGACCACAAAAGTTACTCCAGCCCGCCCTCCGCAGGGCTGAAGAGGCCACGCAGTGACACCGGGAACAGAGTGACAGTGGTGCTCGGCGCGCAGTGGGGAGATGAAGGCAAAGGGAAAGTGGTGGATCTGTTGGCTACTGAATCTGACCTTGTTTGCAGATGTCAGGTAATGTTAGACAGCATGTTGGAAGTACTGTGGTTTAACCCTCTGTGTCAACAGCGGTATTTGTTTAACACTAGATGAGCTTCTTCAGTTAAACTCTCCAAATGCAGACTGCCAGACTGCTGTATGCTGACTGCTGTATGTAGACTGCTGTATGCAGACTGCTCTATCCAGAGTAGAGATCAGGACAAACACGGTGGAACAGGTGCAGAACACTTGGTGGTCTACTAAGTCTTGCTTTGTGACGCTGGAAATTAAGATTCCAACAACAAATCACTTCTTTTATTATCATTACACAATGTTCAGTGCATGTTCTGTATTTAAAGTCGACTCCAAGATACAATACTGTCGTTTGGTCTAAATCAGATAATCCTTTATCCTTTATGTGTCATGAGTTGACAGGTCATCTGGCCGTGTTTAGCTGTAGTAGCCAGCTTGTAACATGATCGTGTCTAACTTGAAAGCAACTCTCTCCACAAGCTCTTATGTCTGCATTATCTGGCTGGACAGAAATGTTCTCTCGCTGACCTATTCAACAAATATCTCTGCTGACCGACTCTAAACATGAGGCAAACAAAACAAACAAGACATCTCACACTAGTCTTAATACAAGGTATCAATACAAAACCCAACAGAAAAACAATTGACTGATACAACTATTATTGTATTAGTCAATTGATAAGATACCAGAGTACTGTAAGTAGAAAAGCGATCCAATAACTAAATTGGGATAGTGTCATTATGTTACAAAGACATGTCTCTATCTAGCATCATCCGTTTGCAATCAAGAGAATTTCAGTAGAATATTTAAAGGTTCTTCCCTGGTCCCTGGGAGGAACTCTCCCACCCTGTTCCCTCCTCTCCTCCCTCTCTCCTCTCCCTTCCTTCCCCTCTCCCCCCCTCCTCCCCCTCCCCCTGCTAGGCTGGTGTGGGTCACATTCCTAGGGTGGCTTGACATGTGAGAAGGCCAGGTCTTATCCAGGGCCACAGAGTGGAGGGTCTCCCTGCCAAGTCAGTTAAAATAGTTGATACAGTAGTGGGGAGATACGGGTGGGGCAGGGGGGGTAACGGGGGGGGGGGGGGGGGGGCAGGGGTAGGAGGGGGGTTGTAAGAGGGGCTTGGTTCAACAGGGAGTGGAGGACTAAAAGCATATCTCACACTGACTGAAATAAAATGATACTTTTACCCTGGGTTGTCAAATGGGCCTCTACTATTTGTCTAAGGCAGCATATTCCTTCTATGGATCAGTGTGTATTTGTGAGTTGATGATGTTTACAGTTGTCAGGATGTAGATGTTGTTCTGCCTCCCCAGGGAGGTAACAACGCAGGCCACACTGTCGTAGTGGACGGAAAAGAATATGACTTCCATCTTCTCCCCAGTGGGATCATCAACACCAAAAGCATTTCCCTCATCGGTGAGTGTTGTCCTTGTCTGATCTTGGTGCCATCTTGCTTGTGGTATTTAAAAAGTGGTTTGTGTTTGGTTTTGTGTTTGTATTGTCTTGTCTTGTTCTTGCAGGAAATGGAGTCGTCATTCATCTTCCAGGCTTGTTTGAGGAGGGAGATAAGAATGAAAAGAAAGGTCTGGAATATTGGAAAAGACATTTTCAGACTGTTTAGTCCAGATGAATGGGGACTAATGTGTGTTTGTTCTCTCAGGTCTCAAAGGCTGGGAGAAGAGACTGATCGTATCTGACAGAGCACACCTGGGTGACTTCACGTCTCTGTTCTCACTAACTGAGGATGTTCACTGCTCCATAATGTTACTGTTTACCAGACAGGATGAACTGAGTTCCAACTCATGTCGATCTTTTCTTTCTTTGGTCTCTTAACAGTGTTTGATTTCCACCAAGTGGTGGATGGAATCCAGGAGACACAGAGACAAGCACAGGAGGGAAAGAAGTGAGGAAGAGGAAGGAGGAGAGGAGAGGAGGAGGGAGGGGAGGAGGAGAGGAGGAGGGGAGGAGGGAGGGGATGAGGAGGAGAGGGATAAGGAGGAGGGAGGGGAGGAACAGGGGAGGAGGATGAGGAGGGAGGGGAGGAGGGAAATAAATCAATGTTTCAGTTACATTAATGGAATATTAATGATTTCCTCTCCCTTTCATTGTAGTATTGGAACAACCAAGAAAGGTATTGGACCCACATATTCCAGCAAAGCCTCCAGAACAGGCCTGCGTGTGTGTGACCTGCTGGGAGACTTCAATGACTTCTCTGCCAGGTGGGGTTATAAGGTCATCAGCAGGCTGGAGACGTTACATCACCACAACATGGTTTCTCTCAAACCCGCCCATATGAATGGTGTGAGGTTATTTTAAACTCAGTCCACAGTTAACATTTACACTGAGATGATTGCTGGCATCCTTCCAGGTTTAAGAACCTTGTGCAGCAGTATCAGTCCATGTACCCGTCGCTGACCGTTGATGTCGAGGGTCAGCTTCAGAAACTCAAGGTACAGGAGACACAAGCAGGGGTAGAACACCTGTCTGAAACATCTGCTGCTGGATTGTTATTTTTTTTGGTTTCACTCTATGGCAGGTTCACATTGTTTTACACAGTCATTTACATTTTTGTTGAACACTGAAAGGTCTTTTTGAGCTGTAGAGGTTGGGTAGTAGAGGGCAGACAAGACCATCTGCCACAGTCTGTGACTGAATGTACTGGTGAATATCTTCTGTCTGACCTGGTTGTTGCAGGAGTATGGAGAGAGGTTGAGGCCAATGGTGAGAGATGGAGTGTACTATATGTATGAAGCTCTTCATGGACCTCCCAAGAAGATCCTGGTGGAAGGGGCCAATGCTGCACTGCTGGACATCGACTTTGGTAAACATGGCTGCTTCAGAGTTAAGACTGTACTAAACACCTACAGGGCCTCAAACACCTGCAGGTCCTCAAACACCTGCAGGACCTCAAACACCTGCAGGGCCTCAAACACCTACAGGTCCTCAAACACCTACAGGTCCTCAAACACCTGCAGGTCCTCAAACACCTACAGGTCCTCAAACACCTACAGGTCCTCAAACACCTGCAGGTCCTCAAACACCTGCAGGTCCTCAAACACCTACAGGTCCTCAAACACCTGCAGGTCCTCAAACACCTGCAGGTCCTCAAACACCTACAGGTCCTCAAACACCTGCAGGGCCTCAAACACCTACAGGACCTCAAACACCTACAGGTCCTCC
Source organism: Neosalanx taihuensis (assembly GCA_030340665.1). Classification (NCBI taxonomy): domain Eukaryota; kingdom Metazoa; phylum Chordata; class Actinopteri; order Osmeriformes; family Salangidae; genus Neosalanx; species Neosalanx taihuensis. The sequence goes on along the minus strand of CM059296.1, from coordinate 15,669,136 downwards.
TCAAACACCTACAGGTCCTCAAACACCTACAGGTCCTCCTCAAACACCTACAGGTCCTCAAACACCTACAGGTCCTCAAACACCTGCAGGTCCTCAAACACCTACAGGTCCTCCTCAAACACCTACAGGTCCTCAAACACCTACAGGGCCTCAAACACCTGCAGGTCCTCAAACACCTACAGGTCCTCCTCAAACACCTACAGGTCCTCAAACACCTACAGGTCCTCCTCAAACACCTGCAGGTCCTCAAACACCTACAGGGCCTCAAACACCTGCAGGTCCTCAAACACCTACAGGTCCTCCTCAAACACCTGCAGGTCCTCAAACACCTACAGGTCCTCAAACACCTACAGGTCCTCCTCAAACACCTGCAGGTCCTCCTCAAACACCTACAGGGCCTCAAACACCTACAGGGCCTCAAACACCTACAGGGCCTCAAACACCTACAGGGCCTCAAACACCTGCAGGTCCTCAAACACCTACAGGTCCTCCTCAAACACTCCCTGATTTATTCCCCTCAGGAACATATCCCTTTGTAACCTCATCAAACTGCACTGTGGGAGGAGCCTGCACCGGCCTGGGAATCCCTCCCCTTAACATCGGTGATGTGTTCGGAGTGTCGAAGGCCTACACCACCAGAGTAGGCATCGGAGCCTTTCCTACAGAGCAGCTCAATGTAAGTGTTGCTGGTGTGAGGTTGTGGCAGGTGTAGCAGGTGTGGCAGGTGTGAAGGTGTAGCAGGTGTAGCAGGTGTGAAGGTGTGGCAGGTGTAGCAGGTGTGGCAGGTGTGAGGTTGTGGCAGGTGTGGCAGGTGTAGCAGGTGTAGCAGGTGTGGCAGGTGTGAGGTTGTAGCAGGTGTAGCAGGTGTGAGGTTGTGGCAGGTGTAGCAGGTGTGAAGGTGTGGCAGGTGTAGCAGGTGTGGCAGGTGTGAGGTTGTGGCAGGTGTGGCAGGTGTAGCAGGTGTGGCAGGTGTGAGGTTGTAGCAGGTGTAGCAGGTGTGAGGTTGTGGCAGGTGTGAGGTAGTAGCAGGTGTAGCAGGTGTAGCAGGTGTGAGGTTGTGGCAGGTGTGAGGTAGTAGCAGGTGTAGCAGGTGTAGCAGGTGTGAGGTTGTGGCAGGTGTGAGGTAGTAGCAGGTGTGAGGTTGTGGCAGGTGTATATTGACCCCGTTCCATAAGAGCCCATCTGAACATGAGATGCTCCAGAGCCACAGAAGTCTGACTCACTGTTGGTCTCTGGTTTAACACACATGAACACGCATGTTTCATACAGGGTTGGTTTGATGGGGTGAAGCAGCTCTGTGTGGTACAAAGGGAGTGTAACATGTTTGGTGAGTGTTTTCCCCCAGATCATGTGACTGTGACACGTAGCAGGCTGGGCTACAAGGCGTGTAGCAGAACAGCTGTCATATTGTGGGAGACCAGGTCTGACTGGTGCTCCGATCACATGTTCAGGAGATAAATTTAGGTCTAGTGTGCAGGTTCAAGATAGATTTACTGTCTGTTCTGGGGTTCTGTTACCTAACATGAGAACTGGCCATGAGGCTGGAGGTCAACATGTCGCAACTTGTTTTTAGTTAGAACCAACATAGTGTTGATAAAAAATGTGCTGACGTCAGTTACTCTATTAGTTCCTTTGATCCTTTGATAAGTTTTGTTTAGTGTAGATGGGATGACTGTCGTCTTGGTGATGAGTGATCTGTGTTGTCGTCATGGTGATGAGTGATCTGTGTTGTCGTCATGGTGATGAGTGATCTGTGTTTCCCAGGCTGTGGGGGAGCTGTTGCAGACCAGGGGTCACGAGGTGGGCGTGACCACAGGCAGGAAGCGGCGCTGTGGTTGGCTGGATCTGGTCATCCTGAGATACGCACACATGATCAATGGCTTCACTGCGTGAGGCTGCAGAGACATTTTCACTCTTTCATTCTTCCTCTCAGGAAGCTCAAATGAAGTCATGTCTGTCATCACCTGTTTGCCTTTGCAAACGGGTATTAACAATGAACGTGTTGTTTGTCTACAGAATCGCTTTGACAAAACTTGATATCCTTGATGTGTTGGATGAAATCAAAGTAGGCGTGGCCTACAAGATCAATGGAAAGAGAGTCCCTCATTTCCCAGGTAGGAGGTTGACAGGAACACACTAATCCTCTGAAGTACAGCACTGTGCTGATGTCTTAGGGGTGGAACACACACGTATGAAGCCTCACACACTTCAACTGGATTATATGAACATGAGTGATGATTTGTTCCAGCGAACATGGAAGTGTTGCACAAGGTGGAGGTGGAGTATGAGACCTTCCCTGGATGGAAGACTGACACTTCTGCAGCCAGGAAGTGGAACGACCTTCCTGCCAAGGCCCAGAACTACATCCGCTTTGTGGAGAACCACATTGGAGTGCCTAGTAAGTTACAGAGGGCAGGCAGGGTGTAATGTGCTGCGGGCTGTTCTGTAATGTTCTCTAGGACTTGTAGATGGCGCCACTAGTCTGAATATACATCACTGCATTGTTAACTCTAGTGAAAAGTTTGAATATCGTTTTTATTATTACAAATGATCCGTTCTTTTTTTCTACAGTCAAGTGGGTTGGTGTTGGAAAGTCCAGAGAGTGTATGATCCAGATGTTTTAAAGTGGACAGATCATCATCCCAACTTAAACATGAAGATGTGGCGTGATGTGACATATCGGGTCTCAATTCTGTTAATCTCATTCACACATCTTTAGGCAAACTATGATAAAACAGTGCTGGTCAAGAATTTTACAAGACGTTTCCAGTGTTGCCGTAAAAAAATTCTTCCGTTGATTTAAAAGTCTATTTAATCGCAAAGTAGGGAAAAGCAAGTCTACTAATACATGACGACACCCTAATGTCTTTATGGATTTAAAACATTTAATACAACAGATCATTTCAAGAGGCAGTCTGTTCGCACAATAAACATGTGTTGGAGTAAAACAGTGAGCGGAATAGTTGTAAATTATTTCACATTAAACTTTTTGACGATTATTTTTATTTAATGTTTTATGTATTTTCAGTTTTTAAGAGAACAAATATTTAAGTGTTGATATTATTTATTAATTTGCGCACGTTTCTCTGTATGACATTTCGATCACGTGCTGTCCAGGTGTCGTAAAAAGACGTCATGTTTGGTTTCGCGGGAAAGAGTTCCTCCTCTCTCTGGTGCGCTTGTGTCTGTTTTGTTCTCGAGCCAGATAGCGCGCGCAGTGAATATGCCTAAAAGAGCTTATCCGTTTGAAGAATCCTTTTCTTCTCAGTATAAAATTCACATCGGACAGAGGGAATTGAACCATGGTGTATTTGGGTACAAATACAAACAAGAAATATATGGTAAGTTTATTATACTAATCTGCTTTTTAGCTTGGTGAAGTTAAACGCAACAAACATGCTAGCCTCGTACTTACTACTAGTAGCTAACTAGCCACTTAGCTAGGCTAGCTAACATCTTCCAGACAGTCGTGGCAGGTTTAATATTAGTATATTTCATATATTTTCTATATATATGGTAACTTCATTTTTTGTAAGGTAGTTGTCAGGCCCGTATATGTAGTCCAACTAGCACGTCTTCAGCGTAACCACACTTTGTTAGCAGTGGCTTAATGACGGAAAGCTGAGCTTGTAATGTTATGTCGCTACAACGCTAGATTATAACTCTAATAACTCTTAACACTTCTGTCTAATCACTTTAACGCTGTTGTTTTCCCTGCAGAAAAGACTAAGAACCTCCTGTTCACCGGAGCCAAAGCGGTCGTGGGTTCCTTATGGAGCGGATCAGGAGCGCCTCCTTTAGCAGCACTGACCTCAACACAGACAGCTGCCCCCGTGTTACTGAGGGGGCAGACCACCATTGGGTTTAACGGCAAACTGCAGAGAAGCACCCCTATTGAAGGTAGATAGAGATGGGGGGGGGGGGGTAACTGAGAAGCCTTAACAGCCTCCATGTACAGGAGTCATCTGTCTGTGATGTGTCTGATGAATCCTCTCTGCTCGTCAGGTGCGGCTGCAGTGGTGTCTGGCTGCTGTGTGTGTCTGAAGGCCCAGGCCACCATGAGGCAGTGCTGTGACTGTGAACGGCCCTCCTGCACCTCCTGCTCCCAGCTGTGCAGCAGCTGTGCCAGGCTGTGCTGTTCTGTCTGCACAGTCACAGAGTAAGTATAACACAGTCTCTGCTCTGTCAGTATAACACAGTCTCTGCTCTGTCAGTATAACACAGTCTCTGCTCTTGTCAGTATAACACAGTCTCTGCTCTGTTAGTATAACACAGTCTCTGCTCTCTGTCAGTATAACACAGTCTCTGCTCTTGTCAGTATAACACAGTCTCTGCTCTTGTCAGTATAACACAGTCTCTGCTCTCTGTCAGTATAACACAGTCTCTGCTCTTGTCAGTATAACACAGTCTCTGCTCTCTGTCAGTATAACACAGTCTCTGCTCTGTTAGTATAACACAGTCTCTGCTCTGTCAGTATAACACAGGCTGAAACTCAGTGTCAAGTGCCAAGCTGTTTAGTTGTGTGTGTGGTGATCCACTGTGGCCTGTGCTTTAGTTGTGGGTATGGTGATCCTCTGAGTGGCCTGTGTTTTAGCTGTGTGCTGATTCCTTGTGTCCTGTGCTCAGTTACAGCGGCAGGTATGACCAGGTGCTGTGCCGTGACTGTTCATCCTGAGGGAGCCCTTGACTGGAGGACTGCCCTGTCCCCCCCCCCCCCATGTTCTGCATGAAATATCAGTTTTTATACATGCCCTTTTATATCGATGCAAATGTTTATTTGTAAATATGTATCTTATCATTCCAAAATAAATGCTTAAATCATTCCTCCTTGTCTTGAGTGCTTGAGGCAGACCAGATCTGGGGTGCTGCAGCAGGATATATGGGACAGACTAACAGCAGGTTCACCTGAACCAGGTCAGCCCTGTTTAATAAAACCAGGCTGTGCAGTTCTGTGTTGTGACCATCAGATGGCAGCAAACTGCTCTGCAGACCTGCCTCCAGGCAGTGGTTCCTATCACCCCATGTAGTCATCACATTTCCTCAGCTCTCCTCCTTCATGACTGGGTCATGTATTCTGCTGTGGTAGTAATTGCTCCTTGTGGTGCAAGTCCCTCTCAGATCTGCTTATGGTCGTATCTCTTGGCAATAATTATTTGGTTGAGTTGTTTTCCCAGAAGTGATTGGGAGCCGCTGGCTGGTTAGCTGGCTGTGCTCTTCAGGGAGCTCTGCTGCTGGTGTCTGAGGGCAACACAGGAGGCCTGGCTGGGTGAGCAGACAGCTGGAGGGTGTCATGGTGGCTGTGCATGCTGGGTAATGTGGAGACCTCAGTAAACACTTGTGTCTTTAGGAGCTCTGAGCTCTGGGCTAGTTTAGACACTTATCTCCCTGGCATCTCTGACACACATTAGCGTGGACGTGAGGTGCAGCGTGCCTCCTGTCTGTCAACTGGGACATTTACTTGAAATATTCATTGTTAACTTTGTACTGGGGGGAGGGGGAGGGGGGGTGGCTGATGTGTTGAGGCATTCTTAAAATGGGAGGCTGCAGCTGTCTGAGTCTCCAACACATCCCGCCCCCTCCTCTGTGTCAGGAGAAAGGTCATGATCTGCCTTGGTGGGGTGATTTAACCTCCCCCCCTCCTCTCAGGACATGGTACAGTCCGTCTGAGGGGCAGGCCTGGCTCCAGACCAGACCAACAGCAGCAGGCGGGGGGGTGGTGGGGTGGCTTTGTCTTCATTCTTTTGGAGACCAGCTGTGGCTGAAGTGTGAGTGCTGAGCCCAGTGATGCTGCTGCTATAAATACAAGTCAGCCAGTGAGTGACAGCTGTGCAGTGGACCAAGGACATGAAGCCTGGCTGCTGAAGGGTCACTCCATACATGGCTACTGTAGCATGGACACATGGGGAGAGATTCATGAAGATGTGAGTTTCGTTGAGTGATTCATGCAGATTTGATTCCCACTCTCTCAAAGGGCCTCACACACAGCATAAGTGTTCATTGTAAACCCCCCCCCCCCCCCCCTCAGCAGAAAACGAACTAGTGAAGTGAGTTGATCTCAAATTCATTGTTAATTTAACTTGTTCTGTACACTGACAGGTCATCATGCAGCTTGTTAGTGTTTCTCTGGGAAATATGAGCGACCTTCTGCGAGGTAAAAGATGTACGTCCTCCAAGATCAGTCTTAATGAGACTGTTGTTGTTGTGCCAAACAGTTTGTGTTGTGTGTAAGACACAGAAGGGTGTGAATGTGTGTGTTTATGTGGCCTTTTCCAAGTGTGACCACCTGTCTTTTGTTAAAGAAATAAATAAACACAGTCCACACCAGCTGTCCCCAGCCGTCTGTCCTCTCAGAGGTCAAGGTCTCCCACCGCTGGTCTTGAGAGCTGGACACAACGTCCCTCCTCGTCCCCCACAACTTCCTCCCCAAGTCTTCAAACTGGGGGATGAATACATTGAGAAAAGGAGCACGAACGATGAAGGCTTAAGATCCTGGAAAGGAATGTGTTGGTAGCTCCCCCCCACACCCCCCCCCCCCCCTAAGCCGTGTCACATGGCACCTGCAGCTCTGCTCACTTGATGCTCCCAGCATGCAGATGTGTCATGTACCTTCCTGCCCTGGAGCTGCAGCAGAACGCAGGGAGGTCAGGGCCTGCTGATGGGACCCTTATTTACAGGGAGCTGGTCAGGCCAGTCCAGCCTGTTTAGGAGCCTCCTGGAGGACATTGTTGTCTTTGTGCTGTGGTTGGATGCCCCTGCGCCGCTGTGTCGTGTGTTTGCGCAGAAAGTAAAGGCTGGGGGGAGTTGAGGTCAGATAATAGAGCTGAGCTTCTACCCACACACACAATAGAGGCTGAGGGTGAGGCGGTGGGGGGGCTGGGGGCAGCGGGGCCTGTGTGATTCCCAGAAGGGTGTGCTGAGGGTGGGGGAGGGTGGTGGGAAGCGTCTGCTCAGCGCTGGTAGGACTGCAGAACAGAACACAGCAGCTGGATGTCCTTTGATGTGCTGTAGGGGGAACCTCTATCCTAAAGAACCACTGAGTTGTGTTGTTGGGGTTCCTGAATTAGACACGCATTCTTTGGTTTGTTTGTTCACTGCCTGTGTCAATTAATACGAATTTAGGAATATAATTCAGAAACTATCCATCTCATCTCCAGAACTTCATCAGCACTCGCTCGTCACAGGAAACTCTTCTGGAGAAATACAGATAACCTGCACACATCCACGTCCTAATACAGATAACCTGCACACATCCATGTCCTAACACAGATAACCTGCACACATCCACGTCCTAACACAGATAACCTGCACACATCCACGTCCTAATACAGATAACCTGCACACATCCACGTCCTAACACAGATAACCTGCACACATCCACGTCCTAATACAGATAACCTGCACACATCCACGTCCTAACACAGATAACCTGCACACATCCATGTCCTAACACAGATAACCTGCACACATCCACGTCCTAACAGATAACCTGCACACATCCACGTCCTAATACAGATAACCTGCACACATCCATGTCCTAACACAGATAACCTGCACACATCCACGTCCTAACACAGATAACCTGCACACATCCACGTCCTAATACAGATAACCTGCACACATCCACGTCCTAACACAGATAACCTGCACACATCCACGTCCTAACACAGATAACCTGCACACATCCATGTCCTAACACAGATAACCTGCACACATCCACGTCCTAACACAGATAACCTGCACACATCCACGTCCTAACACAGATAACCTGCACACATCCACGTCCTAATACAGATAACCTGCACACATCCACGTCCTAACACAGATAACCTGCACACATCCACGTCCTAACACAGATAACCTGCACACATCCATGTCCTAATACAGATAACCTGCACACATCCATGTCCTAACACAGATAACCTGCACACATCCCCGTCCTAATACAGATAACCTGCACACATCCACGTCCTAACACAGATAACCTGCACACATCCACGTCCTAACACAGATAACCTGCACACATCCACGTCCTAACACAGATAACCTGCACACATCCACGTCCTAACACAGATAACCTGCACACATCCACGTCCTAACACAGATAACCTGCACACATCCACGTCCTAATACAGATAACCTGCACACATCCACGTCCTAATACAGATAACCTGCACACATCCACGTCCTAATACAGATAACCTGCACACATCCACGTCCTAACACAGATAACCTGCACACATCCACGTCCTAACACAGATAACCTGCACACATCCACGTCCTAATACAGATAACCTGCACACATCCATGTCCTTGGGAACAACTTCACTGATCGAGTAGTTTGACCCCCAGTATGAACACATGCTGTTGTCTGTATACACTTGTTACATCCACACAGAGGCTGACTGCAGCAAGATCTCTGACAACACAGTCTCCTTGAACAGTCTGGAAGGTCATCAATACAGAGAGTATTAGAAAGGGTTTGGAGTGTTTACAAGTCATGTCAAACCTTGTCGCTATTCAATTCAGGATTTCTCTCTCCTGGACTAAACATGTTTTGCTGAGGATGAGCTGTATTGTTAAGAAAGTAACCGAAGAAACAATAAAGATTCGCCACACAGCTGCAGAAAAGTGTTTTGTTTAATCTAAGCATATAGAAACCTAAACCCAGATTGTCACATCTCCACAGCACACAAGCGCAAACAAAACAAAACGCACAAACAATTACGGATCAAAAGTCAATTTCCTCAAGATCTAAGCAATGTCAGTTCTGCATGAGATTGTCCCCTATTCTATAAACCACTAACACTGAAGCAATCGATTACTATAAAATATACCTTTCTTATTAAAAAAATTATATTAAATTCTAATGGCACTTCTACAAATTCTATTAAAACGATTTCCAATTACATTTAGTAGCATCTTTCTTTTTTTTTTTTTTTACAAATCAAAATTGTGAGACAGTTAAATGTTGCACAAGAAACAGTTCAATAAATATTTCTCATGATTATACACAATTTCACAGTCTTAACCTGTAAAGGACAACATTCCAGTATTAATGTAACCTTATATTCAGTTTTAGACTTTACAATCCTACAGCAATTAGGAAAACAGCCCCACAATTGTCATACATTTCATGATTAAAATCTCAGCATTTCACATTCAACATAATCTATGAAACGTACTTTGATTCCTACAAATATCCTGCCCTCCCTGTACAGCAGGAGACTCTGGTTCAACAGGACTGAACGGCTTCAAATTCAATCACCAGCAAAACTCAGCAGCAGCAGGAATTAATGAGCTTTATCATTCTCAGTAATTTACTTATAAAGGTTGCATTTTCATTTAATAGACGATAGGAAGTGTGAGGTTTCCTCAGTCACTGGGTCACTGTTTGAATGGACCCAACGTTCCTACATCAACCTCAGGCTAACTGATGGTGTAGAAATCAAGGCTTGTCCAGGTTCAGCACTGTTACTACAAGGCACATGGTGAAGACCCTGGAACTATGACTGAAACCAACACACAACATTCTACCATCTTATATCAAGTTTTAAACTCCTGTACAGCTGCAAGTGTACATCAGTAATTCAACGACTAATAAACTGCATCGTGTAAGAAACTTCTTTTCTAAAGTGAGACACAACTAGCCTTCCCCTACATTCCTGTGTGTTCTGATTGAAATATCACACATCAACACTACACAACACCTAGATATGAAAAAACATACACAATCATTTATGAAATACTGTTACTATTTAATGTTATACAGGACATGATTGACTTCTATATCCACTAGGAGTTGTAAGGGTAAACCAGGTCCCCCCCCCCCTTTTACACAGTTGATAAAACGTGTTTTTGAAATCTTGCAAGAAGATCTGACAATTGAGGCAATAAATTTAATAAGAGATTATTTCTGATAAATGTGCAATGAGATCACGGTACAGACACCCCCCCCCCCCCCCCCCCCCAGCCAAGCCCATCATCTCCATGTAGAGAGATGAGACGTCCTCTGGTGTCTCCAGCACCTGTCTCCCTGCTCTCTCTTTGCTAAATACATTTCTCGCATTCCAGCGGGTCCATATTCAATACAGAAAGTGCAAAGGGAGACTAGCAGATCCTGGTTCCCCTCAGCAGCCTGGGGAACAGGGATGCAGCCCCAGAGGACTCCCTGTTTACAGGGGAACAATGCAGGGATTGTGTGGCTGTACAGGTAGGCTGAACCAGACCAGTGTACTTGTGCTTGAGTACAGGCAGCTGCCCTGCTGCTTCAGAGCCACGTCAGGCTTTGTGATAAGCAGCCAGACCTGACTCCATGGAAGACAGGACGCTGATGCTTCAGTAAGACACCTAGCTTCGTCAAATCCACTTGTTCTTCTACGATAGCGAAAACAACAGTTTGATAAATAGAATATATATTTACATTAAATATACAAATCGTAAGAAATAGCAGCCTAGACAATGTCAGTGTTGAAACTAAATGCTTAAAACAAGTGCTTTTCTATGTTGTATGAGACGAACCTTGAATACTCCATTTAAGAGTTTTGTGTAAGATACAGTAAAGGTCTGATCTGTTACAGTGAATGGATCAGAAAACAGCCCCAGAACCAGTGAACCAGAGTACCAACAGGACTGGTCAAGTCTGCAAGCTTATAGAAATGAGCTCAACTTGACTGATCACACCTAAAGTCAACCCTGAACCAAGTGAAACTAATAAATAATTCAGATCAAGTCTTCTCAGGACAGATTCAGTGAATATCTTAGACAGTTAGTGCTAGTCCCAATGTAAGAATCCATTTAGCATCTGTGTGAACCAAACATTCACAAAATACAAAACTATTTGACTGTTCTAAAACCAGAGGGGGGCTAAAAGGTGTACTTGCCCACAGATTTCCATTTATGCAAGTTCCATCAGAGGCTTCACTCCAAACTTCAGTAGTATCTTACAAACAAAAAGATATGATAACACAAACCTGACCAAACATCCAAAACAGGAGAGACAAATGTTGCATTTTAGGAGGAAGAATTCTGATGAGTGAAAATCTGTCAATTGACTCGTGTAGCTGTGAGGTTTCAAAGCTCTTCTACCTCTTGGTCCTTCAACAGAACCTTCTTTCTGTCCTGGTGCCACAGGAAGAGAAGTGCTCAGGTCACTTCTGTCAACAGGAAGAAGATCATCCATCACAGGGTAAAACCTTGACGTAAATACAGATATTACAGTAATTCCATTCTTGAATGATATTCAACATCTTAACAGATACCACCAAGACCAGAGCAGAAGTTAGACTATTTAGGGTCCTGACAAGGATCACAGAAGACCTGGTGACCTGTGCTTTATCCTGGTAGATCCAGACTGTGAACCTGTAGAGGCACCAGTGTCACAGACAACGTTCTCCTGTTCGTCTGGAGAGGTTGTGAGGACCGTACACCTCAGCACAGGTGATAGAGAGGTTGTTCTAAACCAGTGTCATCGCAGCCAAGTAGAGGAGTGATTCACCTGAAGATGAACTGACTTGTTGGCCATCATATCTTAAATAACAAACAACTGTGGCCAAGAAAGAAAGAAAAACTGTTGACAGACAAAAACAAACTTCCAGTAGTCAAACTTCATGTGTTCTGCAGCCTTAAGATATGCAGGTTGTTAACCAATCAACAATCAACTAATAAATATATAATGTTTCAAATAAAATATTGCTTTTCTTGGACGGTTTCAATGCCTGTCTCCTCTGTTCCAGCCTGTCTCACTGACTAACCCCGGACATGGAAAACATTCCATCACAGCCAGTGTTTCCTTCATCTAGCTAAACACATGTCTGCTACCTAGACAGATGAACAAGTGCATGTGATTCTCCCTCCTTCACTATTGATACAACTAAGGTAGAAATCCCTCCCAGCCTCTCCACCCAGGGTCCAGCAGAACTGGACACATCATGTCTTAATTCTAATGTTCAGAAATGCCACAGAGGGTAGAACTCCAGGATGATATGTGTTTGTAGTATTTGTCTATATATCTAAGAAGCAGATGTGCTGTAGTCATGGTGATTAAAGGACAGCAGTGTGTCCTGCCAGGGTCCAGGGAGGAGGCAGGCCTTTATCCTATGGCCAGAGTCTTGACCAGGCCACAGTGGAACTTGCGGATGTGGCGGTACAGATCTCCAGACTGGGTGAAGCGCCTCTCACACCACTTACAGGCGTGAGGCTTCTCCCTGGTGTGAACCACAGCGTGCCGGCTCAGGTTGTGGGAGTACTGGAAGCTCTTCCCACACTGGCCGCAGGTGTAGGGCTTCTCTCCAGAGTGTGTGCGCTCGTGGCGCTTCAGGGTGTACATGCAGGAGAAGGTCTTCCCACACTGGGAGCAGGTGGGGACTGAGCCGTCCGGAGACAGCTTGGATCGAGCTCCGTCCTTCTCACGGAAGTGTGAGCTGAGGTGGAGCTGCAGTACGTGGGGGCTGGGGAACACTTTGCTGCACAGGGGGCACACGCACACCTGTTGCCCTGGGGGCAGGAGCACCCCGCTGGACGTGGAGATGTCTGAGGAGGCCAGGTCATCTTCCTCCTCTTCCTCGCTGTCCCCCAGCAGACGACCCCTCCTCTCTTCCACCTCCCTGCCGGCCTCCCTCCCCCCGCAGCCCTCCGCCTCCTCCCCCATCAGGTCCTCCTCCCGGGAGAGCAGAGCGGTCGCCGAGCCGTTGTTGCCGGGGAAGAGGGCAGTGAACCCTGTCACCGCTGAGCTCTTGGCACTATTCCCAAAGCGGCGTCTCTCTGGGCTCAGCGGCTCGCTGTCCTCCTGCTCTGACAGCAAGTCGTGTTCGTCTTTAACAAGTGTCTCCGTGTCCTGCTGCTGCTTGTCGAGGCCCAGCTGTCCTGAGACGTAGGAGGGCTGGAAGGCATCTCTGCTACACAGCGGCTTGAAAGACAAATCCAGAGCACAGTCCATGTCATCTGAAGCCCTGGACCTCAGGGACAGCGATACGGTGGAAGTACTGACATCAGCTTTTGTTTTTCCAGCTGTTTGGACGCAGGGCTCGGCCTCTGCTGACACATAATTGACACCTACAAGGTCCGGGGACCTTCCAGGGTGACCGTTCGCCTTCTGCCTGCTCTGCACGGCCCTGTCACAGTCTGTGACAGCCAGCCTGACGTCGCTGTTGTCCGTGTCAAGCTCCTCTGCTGGGGGGGCTCTCCGGGGGGCCCTGGGCTGGCGGGGGGGCGCTAGCTTACTGTGCAGCTCATCATCAGAGGAAGTCTCCTTGTCCAGACAGCTGAGCTCCTCCCCCGCCTTGCCCTCCAAACAGCACACTTCCTTATCCTTTAGCTTCCCTTTACACACCTTCACTATGTCGTACATGTGGAGGTAGCTGGCGGCAGCGAGGACGTCTTCCGCTGGCAGCGTGCTGAAGTCTAACTTCCCCTCATACATGAACTCAAGAAGCAGGCTGAAAGCTGGAGCCGTCACAATGTCACTGTTCAGATGCACAACATCCCTTTTGTCCAGCTGGTCCCTGTAGAAGAGATGGAAATACATGCTACATGAAGCCAGCACCGCTCTGTGCGCCTTGAATCTTGCCTCTCCGACCAGAACAGTGCAGTCACATAGGAAGCCTTGGTGACGCTGCTGATTCAGACACTGCAGCAACTGGCGGCTGTGATCTGGGAACTCCATCCTGCCTTCATAACCTGGTGAAGGGAAACAGGAAAAACTGGCTGGTGAATAAACCAAAGCATTTAGAGGCCTCCAGAGGTCAAGTCAACTACAAACAAAAGTAACCCAACCCACTGGAAAGAGAACTAAAATGATCAATATTACTTTAACACAAGCAGACTTGCTTAGGGGCAACAATTTTAAAACAATTAAATTAGTACAATTGTACATAATAGAACGTGTGTGAGCCTTCAGCAGAAAAATATATTTGATGTTCTACAAGATTAAATCATGTCAATGTAAAAGGTAAGATCGCAAAAGTATCGGTTATATTTACACAACGTCATTTTATTTTTTATAATAATCTATATTGCCGAAAATAGCAGCGCCAGGATTATAATATAATACAATAGCTGCTTCTGATATCAAGAAGTCTTCTTAATTGAACATTACTTTTTTGCGCCTCTTCCTACCGGAACATGAAGTATTAACTCACAATCTTCCGCACGTTTCCACGCTTCCATGTTTTACTGCCACCGGGCGAGGAGGTCAGACAGTAAAGACAGTAAAGTGGAGCTGTTTGCTTATTACACTGCGCAGTCAGCTGCGGTGACATCACCACCACCTCCAGCTGTGCTCCTCTTTACACCACTAACCCCATGTTACACCATGTGTTACTCTGCACACACGTACTAAAGACTCCCAACTTATTTCAGATCGACACTAAATCTATTAAACTGGCATGTTGTTCCACAATGTCAACTTTCCTGAGATCTGACCCCAGATCTGAACTCAACATCAGGAGAGAAACACTTTTCTTTTTCATTCTTTTTTTGTCAATCGTCACAGCCTTTCTAATGTCACACGCTCCAGGATAACGAGTTCTGTCGTAAATATTCTAAGTTACTAAAATATTATAAGGTTACAAATCCACCCAGGATGCCTCTTCAATAACTTTCATTGTCTAACCTCTGTTACGCTGCCCTACATCTGAATCACGTTAATAAAAAGATAAAGTCTGATCTTTAGATTCCGCTGAGCCGCAGTCAGAACACACACACACAGAGACACACACACAGACACAGACACAGAGACACACACACACACACAGATATAAGCATATACACACACATAAAGAACACAGCGCAGGAACTCCGCAACTGACCAAGACAACTACAGGAAACCAGGAAAGCTGCTGGGCAACAACTTTCGGTTTCAACATTTCCTCTCCTCTCGAAATTATACTCACAGATAAATGCACCCAGTCGTTGTATTTCCTAATAGTTCCCTCGTCTTTTCATGATGTGCTGCCAGATGTTGCTCTTCTACTGTTTGTTGAGCTTCAGTCGAACCTGCAGCAGCTGAGCTGTGAGTCAAGCAGGTTGATAATGAGCCAGTCTCGCGAGAGCACCGAACACAATATGTTCTGTATGACTGGCCAGTCTCGCGAGAGCGTCGACCACAGTAACTTCTGTATTACTGCGTGAAGTCACAATGTGGCTGAGTTCCTGCACAACATCCATTAGTGTTGTTTTCACAGTTAATACACAATCGGAGAGTTATTAGTTAAGTCAGACGTGTGTGTTTTGTCATGAGGTGAATAACACCGTTTGGTGCTCTGTGTCTTTTGATTCACATGTTTGATGTTCCACTGAGAAAGATATACAGTCTTTATTGACATTTCAAAACACTTGTTTTCTCAAATATTACAAGTCTTTATGAGGTAAGGAAAACATCCATTATTGACTACATCTTGGCAGGTGTAAAGCACAAGTGATCGGATGTATACCTAGTTATTTGTATAAACAGGAAAAAGAATGTGGACACACCAGCTGTGTGTTTGTGTGTGTGTGTGTGTGTGTGTGTGTGTGTGTGTGTGTGTGTGTGTGTGTGTGTGTGTGTGTGTGTGTGTGTGTTTGTGTGTGTGTGTGTGTGTGTGTGTGTGTGTAGGGGGGGGAGGATAGGGAACTTATAAAGGACTGTGTTCTCTAATCCTGCTCTGGTGGAATTCCCTGGCAGAGCCCCATTCAGTGGTATTGTTTCCTCAGAGCACATCTCCCCCTCTGGCTGTTTGGCCAGAGACTTTCAACTGTCTCTGTGGAATGAAACAGTCACTGGGAACTGGAGACACAGTCAGTAAACTCACAAGAAAACACCAATTAAAGGTTGAATTAAAGATGAAAAAGCTAAACGGTTTTAACAGCCGAGGAGGCATTTCCATGATTCTCAGAGCCACGATAGTTTTTGAGGAAGATGGGATCAGCTTTGATGAAGTAGAAAGGAGTGTTTTTATATCAGAGTTCAGTTCTAGCTGTGAGCAGAGAAGACAGGAGCTGGGAAACTGCAGCTGCTCGTCTCCTGCCCCCCCCCCCTGCCCCCCTTCTGCCCCCCCCACTTGCTTGGGTCACCTTTGCCCCGTGTTCCAGCTGTCGTGTGTTTTGAAAGGGCCATTTGCAGCTCCTCTCTGCCCCCTGACACAGAGGGGAGAGCACTGTCGGGGGGGGGGGGGGGGGGGGCACGCTGGCTGGATGCTTCATTCTGTTTTTAGTCTGCTGATCCTCCAGCGTCGAGGCAGCCCCCAGCCACCCCCAGCCCCCCCCCTCCCAGCTCTGCTTCCTCATACTGAGGCTCTTACAAATATCTTGTAGAAATAAGATCTAAGTAGTGAGTTCATTGAACAGCTGTGATAAGTGATGCCACCATCGTCCAAAACCCCCAAACGACACAGACGACATCACATCATGTGATACGATGACAAAGATGATGAGAATTCAGACTGTTGCTGTGAAGAGTGAGTGTCCTGCCTGTGTCCTGCCTGTGTCCTGCCTGTGTCCTGCCTGTGTGTCCTCCCTGTGTCCTCCCTGTGTCCTGCCTGTGTCCTGCCTGTGTCCTGCCTGTGTGTCCTGCCTGTGTCCTGCCTGGCAGCCTATGGAAGCAGGGATGGGGGAGCAGAGATGGGGGAGCAGGGATGGGGGAGCAGGGATGGGGGAGCAGGGA